>JAJLWI010000038.1:0-123391 GCA_030674215.1 Kodamaea nitidulidarum
GCCTGCATATAACCATAGTCGTGTCCCTACCCTAATCGGGGAACAGTATGCCTTACCCAAGTGGTCACGCGTATATTACACGTGCTTACCCACGTGAGTTACCTCACACGTGACGGCACACGTGAGTGTGCCCGTGACTCAGCAGTCACGTGAGCCTGGGTCATCACTTCTGCTCACCGGGACCTTCGTATTCCAACAAAATATGACAGTGAAAATCTATATGAATAAACAAGTTAGTTACCAGTCTTTCCTATAACTAGAGTGTGAAATCCCTAACAAATCTATCAATATGTCATTAATCTATCAATATCACTAATCTATCAATATCACTAATCTATCAATATGTCAGCATCAGTCAATATATTGATAATTATTGTCAGTCAAATCATTAATCTATCCCAATAATCTATATCGCTCTAATACTCGTCAGTCACTCGCTTCGCTCTTTCAGTATTGCAAAGTGTTCCACCAGACCTTCACTCAAGTGTTGTTCAAATACAATCTGGAATTTTAGCACATGAACAACAACAGCAAAGGTATACCAAAAGATCAGGAGGTGATTGAGTTGAGCGCTAAGAAATCATAAAGCAGCAGAACTGTGGGAGCACAAAAGCAGTTAGTAGAACCCTATCTTTTGCATCACCAATTGAATTGGATTAGCGAAACACTCATAACAAAATATTCAAGATTATCACAGTTCTTATCACTGGAGTCATTATGTCGTTGTGATTGCATTGTCGTACTTTCTTCTTTCATTTGTACTTATGAACACATGAGAGTTCTTTGAAACACTATTTTTGGTCCTGTCTTCTCAGTCACCTTAGCTACAATCTAGCTTCAGAACTTGTTCAACAAACCTGTTTTAGAGGTTTATTGAGGATCTTAATAATGTAAGTATTACTCAATGAATCATCTCTATAAATATTGTAGTTCACTCATTTGTTCAGTCATCCCTATAATGTAGTTCAGTCATTTGTTCAGTCATCTCTATAATGTAGTTCACTCATTTTTTCAGTCATCTCTATAATGTAGTTCACTCACTCACTTGCTTAGCTCGTGAAGTTCATTCAAATATCTCTTTATAATGTAAGTTCACTCACTCACTCGCTTCGCTCGCTCATTCGTTCAATCTATTTTGTACTCAATGTAAACCAATCTATTTCGTACACTTTTGTGGTCGTACCAACAAAAACACCTCATGTCCCACCTTCACAAAGCAGCTCAACAACCTCCTCTGAAAAATGCCCAACAAACTTACTTTTCATTACTTGATCCAAAGTCAAAATCTGGCATCACTGTTATCCCCTCCAGTCCCAAGCAGCAAAATGCCCCTCTCCTTATCAGTTGATAAAGACAAATGTTACATCGATTAACAACATGTTACATAGAAGAATAGGCATAAATGCTAGATGGAACACTGTTGCACTAGTTATAAGTGCAAGTATAGCCTGGAGGAATTAGCCTACCCCTGCAGATAAATGACTCAATTTGCAGCAATAGAAAAACTAAATATGAAGCCTGGAATGTTTTGGGCAATTTTTGGCTCCTTTTCTTTGGCTGCTTTTCTTCTTTCGCTAATGATGAGCCCCACAGGAATGCAACAAATCGGTCGACTTTCTTGAGTGATCTGAACAGCCAAGGGAATAAAGTAAGTCTTCACGAAACGAGTTTCACTTTTAGGGTTTCGGGGATAACGCAGTAGTGAAGTTTTAAGCGGCAAGAGAGTAAGTTGGAAGGTTCCAAGTAAACACTGGGGAGGGCATATGTACATTATGAACGGGCGGGGTTTCAGACATGGATCCGTTTCAAATTGGCACAGGTAAACAGGACAAAGTTGACTCAAACGCAGTGCACAATCTGTAACACAAAAGCTGAAAAATAAGCTGGAGAAAATCTGGGTACAAAACTGAGTATAGAAGTACAAAGTGTGTCATGGTTTTGGTAAGTTTGAGTCTATTTCAAGCATTCTGCGGATATCCGGAGAAGGTTCCAGAAGATCCAGCATATTGCCTTTTTGATTCGGTAAAATCAGGTTACAGGCCGTTATAGCAGTTCAAGCATGTTTTAAGCAGTTTATGTGGAGTTGCAGCAGTACGAAAACAGAAATCAATACACAATGTAGTTAAGGTAGTCAAGTATGGAAAGAAAAACAGTAACAGTTCTGGAACTGAGACCAATTGAATTTACACAATTGAATTTGCACAATTGAATTTACGCAATTGAATTTACGCAATTGAACTTACACAATTGAAGAAATTCATAATCAACTACACAAATGATTCACACTTGAAAACAATCTATTCACAATTGAAGAATTAAGTTCCAAACTCTGCATAAACATCGACTTTGGAAAGAAACTTTACGATTATGCTGGGTGTGTTAAGATATGTAGAGTTGGATGATGGGACAATATAAATAGAGACTATTAAAGTAAACTCTATGAAGAGACCATCAAAGTAAACTCTATGAAGAGATTATCAAAGTAAACTCTATGAAGAGACTATCAAAGTAAACTCTATGAAGAAACTATCAAAGTAAACTCTATGAAGAGACTAACAAAGTAAACTCTATGAAGAAACTATCAAGGTAGACTCTATGGTGACACTCACAACATTCTCATATGAAGCCACAATATGAAATAGTTTCTGCCAAGTTCTGGTTCTCACTCAATATTCTGATTCTCGGCTTTATTGACATTCTCGGCCCAGTACAATCACCAGACATATTTTCTAGACAGAAAATAAGTGATGGGATAGAAGAAGTTATAATTAGTTGTGAAAAGCGATAAAAGTGTTGGGATGGTTCCGGCCAATCACAGTGCGAGCTCATATCAAGCCCAGCACCATTTTTATAGTATCCACAATTTGAAGTGATTAAATAGCCGGAACTGTACGAGGCTGAAAGATTTTCTAGGTGGATAAGCGACTTGCAGATAGTCGGTTGATGGGGACGAATCTATTATTGAGGAGGACTGAAGGTGGATGGGTTACGGGTGGTTTGATGGATGAAATCACTGGAGGGTGAGGTGATATGGTTATCCTGGGGCTCTTCCTGGATAAGCTTATTTTGAAGTAGTTTTAGGCGATGCTTATTCAGCTAGAGATTGAATGTTCACAAGAATATTAATATGTGATTTTTACTCAGTCTTTTATTTACTTAGATTATCTTTATTCAGTCATTTACTCAGTTAGTCTTTACACTCAGTTAGTCTTTGTTCACTCCCCACTAATCACTCATTTAGTCTCTATTCACTCTCCACTACTCAATCATTTATCACTCCCCACTATTCATTTATCACTCCCCACTACTCATTTATCACTCCCTCACTTCACTCGCTTTGCTCGTGAAGTTCTTTATGCACATCGGCAATCCGACGCTACAACTTGACGTATCTGCACGGCGGACCGGTGCTGGAAATTTCATCTGGAGCGATCAGAGCAGCAAACGGTCATGCCGTTGAGATAGGGGAAGGCACAAAATCGACAGAGTAAGGAGGTGGATAGGAAGGGAATGGAAGAAAAATCAAAAAGAAGGAAAAGTTGAAATATCATCTGTTGGCGATGATGTAGATCAAAAACGTAGATGTCTGCATGTGGTTATGATGAGAATACACAGGGAAATTCGGAGTCAGGGTTAGTAGTTGTAGAAGTCAAAGTCGGTAGAGTCAGAAAACAAAGGGACAAAATCCGGGGGCACAGTAGAGAACATTAAATACTCTACACTACATCCATTACATCTTTCACTGCAGTCACCCAGTCACTACAAAGTAAACACTTTCCTACCTTCCCCATGTGATATCGATCATAACCTTTTCACAACCTTTTTATCACCTTTTTATCCTTTTCATCCTTTTCAGCCTTTTCATCACCTTTTCACCTTTTCATCACATCCTTTTTATCCATCCCCATTGTAAGCCCCACGCACCACAGTCACTTTGAAATCCAGAAAAGTTTTTCTGAAATTCGCACTCTAGCTTTTGCCACCGTCAGGTACAAGATGATGGGTGCCAGCGAAGGCGACTGCACCTGGCCAGGCGCACCACCCGTGCATGCGCTAGCCAGGCAGCAAACAATAGCGCATGGCGGGAAACACAAAGCCAGCAACGCGGAGATCAGCCTTTGGGAAGTGTGCAGACCGGAAGAGTAAAACAAATAAATTAGGTTTGTGTTGGAGAAATTCGGTAGAAGTTACATTCTGATTGAACGGTGATACAGACTGGTCCTATATACCGATCGATCGGTACGTTGATGCAGAAAGACAAGCACAAACAGGTTTCGACGAGGTAAATAGTGGAGATTTCGCTTCAGGGTGATTTAAGATTTGGACTCAGATAAGGTCGATAGAATAGAGAAATAGTGCGAAGACTGGACTAGTGAGACTAGTGAGACTATTGAGAAGACTGAGACTACTAAGACTATTGAGACTACTGAAATTACCCAGACTGTTGACAACTACTGAATAAGCTTCAGGGATTGAAACACAAGACGGTAGATAAGCCGAGTATTTGAACGTTAGAGGTATCTGGAGGGTCAGGTTGAAAGACTGGAAAGGTATCGGAAACAGAGAAAACAGAAAGGCGAGGGATATACTGAAGGCTGTAAGGATCATAAGGGTATTGGTTAGATTATACAGACTGATACGAGACAGATTGGTACAGACTGATACAAGTTGATACAGACTGATACTAGTGAGACTACCTGATACTGTGAGACTACCTGATACTGTGAGACTACTTGATACTGTTAGATTCTACTGATCCTGGCGAGATTCTACTGATACTAGTGAGCCTACGACAGAAGAATACTCTTATTGATTTATACCGAGGATACCGATACCACTACATTGAATACCGAAACTGCACTAAAGATAGTATTGAGCAGATACCGAGCATACCGACAACACTACAGTGACTAGTTATACATATCTACAATTATTACTGGATATTACTACGTACATATCCACAACTACCACTGGATATTTACCATAAGCATAGGTATACTTATCCACAACTACTAACAACAACCATACCCACCTAATAACTACCATTTACTCACCCAAACTCCTAATAACTACCATATACCACGTACTATAAACCACCTACTTCTCTCCACTACAATGGAATCAAACGTCCTCAACATGCCGTCGTCCGTCCGCTTCAAACGCGAATACTCCAAAGGAGGCTGTCGCGAGTGCAAGCGTCGCAAAATCAAATGCGATGAGGGAAAGCCAAACTGCTGGCAGTGCGTACGCTTGAGCAAGCCATGTTCGTACCCAGTTCTCGGCGAGCGAGTTCCCAGAGTATCCCGCAAAATGATGCTCCACGAGGAGCGCAACTCCAAGAGGGTCAAAAGCGAGGACTACGGTAGAAATGGGCCACTAGCAGCTAGAGCAACAAGAGATGGCCATGTTTATAATGGCTACAGTCATATTCAGGTGAATTCCCAGAGTAATCAAGTGGATGGGAATATGAATGGAAATCAATTTAATGGTCAACTCAATGGAAATCAACTTAATGGAAATCAACTCAATGGACACCAACTCAACGCACATCAACTCAATGGACACCAACTCAACGGATATCAACTCAATGGACAAATAAACGGTCAAAATCGTCTCAATGGGAATACACTCAACGGAACAATTCATTACGGCCAAATCCCTACCAATCTCACCAGCCAAAACCTTGCAAGCCATAATCTCAATCTCCCCGTCAAAGGTAAAAATCCCACAAGGAACAGAAGCACCATCTCCCGCAACTACACCAGACACAACTCGCTCCCCAACTTCTCCTACCCAAGCAACACTCCCAGGGATTACAGACTCGAGTCACCGCAGTGCCAGCTGGCAGGCAACGGGACATCGTTGTCTTCGGAGTCCACACACACTAGCTCACACGAGGTATCCGCGTACCGAACGTCGATCGAGTCGCTCTTGAACGCGGACTACAAGCCCGACGACTTTGTACAGTTCTTGTCGCAGGAAGACTTGAATGTGTTGGCGCTGGACCTCAACAACATCGTCAACAACATCATGTTTGAGCTGAGTTTCAACGTTGATGGCAGTTCTGCGCTGAGCCCGGAGAGCAAGCGTGTGGAAGGTTACGGGAAAGGTGACGTTGCTGTGCACGATGTTTCTCCAACCCATGTTAGTTCCAGTCCTCTGGGAATACCCAATAGAGTAGGTGGGATTGAGCGGGCTAGTATCGAGCGGGCTGGGGGGATTGAAGGAGTTGGGTCGGGTGTAACTGATGGATTAAGTGGTGTAAATAGTGGATTCACTGATGGATTTAGTGATGGACATAGTGATGGGCATACTAATGGAGCTGGTGGAACTGATGGACACAGTGGGTTAACTTCTGAGCACACAATATCCGGACACACCGGAGCTTCTGGACATGGCTTAACTTCTGCTCACACAACTTTACAAACCTTAGAACCAACTTCCGAAACTTCTAGACCAACTACTGGATCACCCCCCACATCTCATGCCCAGGCTAACACCTACAACCCCCCGTACTTTGCAGAACCACTATCACCAAAGCTCTACGAAAGCATGCAGCTCTACACACCCGACGAAAAGCAGTATCTAGCATCCTTTTACCACGATTTTTCCGACCTCATTCTCCCATTTCTGCTGTACAACGAACAGACATCCACATACTTCAACCCCGCGCGCGATATCATCCTCAAGTGTGCGCAAACAGAGAGGTTTCTCCTCAGCGCAGTGCTAGCCCACGGAGCTAAGACGCTGTTTGAGAAAAGAGGACATTCAAAAGATGAAGAGGCTTACTGCAGGTACCTTAACCAGTGCTTGAGACTCTTGGGGCCAGCATTGAATGCAGAGGATCGCAACCTCACGTCCAACATCGAGGCCGTGCTCATCACAGTGCTTCTTCTCACAATGGCTAACGCTACGAACCCCAAGCAGGATTGGCGGCCCCACCTCAAGGGCGCCAAGGACCTTCTTCTTAAGGTGCTGAATTCGAAAATGCGGTCATCCAAGGTGCTTATTTTCTGCAAATGCTGGTTCGTGACGTTTGAGATACTTGCGGGCTTGCTGCTGAAGTACGGCGGAACCTTGCGCACGGAGGCCGAAATTGAAAAGCTTATCAACACTGGAGATGAGTACGAGCTTGCAGTGTTGCGTGAAATGGGTGTGGTGCTAGCCTCAGGGTTCACCGTGATGGGTGGTTACCATTATAAGGCCATTCCACTCTTTAAGCGGCTTCTCATTATGCTTAGGCGCATCCGCTTGAACAAGGAGTATGTACCTGAGAACCCTTTGGAGTTTTTGGGCTTGCTCTCGGACTTCTACAGGCTTACCAAGGTCGAGTTTATCAACAGACGCTGTGTTGCCAGCCCAGGTGATTTTGGTGCGGTACCCACTGGGCACTTGGTGGAGATGCTTCGTATTGGCACAGAGTCAGTGGTGATTAGCTGGATGGACACCTCGCACCAGGGTTATGTACTTGGTGCGCTCATTACCATTCTCTGTGTGTGTATGAAGGAGAATCACGAGCTGCCCCAAGTGCAGATGTTATCGCAAAAGCTTGTGGGCATGATGGATTTTCTTGCGTGGACAAATGCGGTTCCGGTGCAGACCATTAAGGCATCGATGATGATGCTCCAGTGGCCGATGCTTGTTGCAGGGATGCAGTGCACGCAGAAGAGGGAGTATGTGTTACAGCAGTTCTTCCGGGCCCTGGAGGTCGCGGGGCTGGCGAGCGCACGGTTTGCGATGCGTAGGTTACGGGGGATTTGGCGGACCCGTGAGAAGGGAGGTGAAGAGGAGGATTTTGCGGAGGATGTGTTGCCATATTAGAACGAATGAGCGAACGAACTTCACGAGTGAAGTGAGTGAGTGAGTGAGTGAGTGAGTGAACAGAGAAAAGATAATTGATAGCTGAACCGATCCAATGAGTGAACAGAGAAAAGATAATTATTAACTGAACCGATTCAATGAGTGAACAGTGAAAATATTCATTAACTTAACTGACCCAATGAGTTAACGGAGAACAGATAATCATTAACTCAACGGATCGAGTGAATAAACATTCAGAAAGTGATCAATAATTGAGTAAAGAGTTGTGAATGACTTATGATTGAATTGACTGGTGAATGATTATTATAGAACTAAGACTTACATACAAACAAGTCCATGTGAAATTGATGTGTACAAGGTGTTATTTACTTAATCGGTTCTCAACGATGGTCACCATTACAGTATTACAATTACTTAATCTCATTAATGGATGGTGCACCATCTGTGTTACGCTGCTTAGTGATTACTTACACAAATTCTTTCGCACTTTTACCTTTTTCTCACACTCTCACCTTTTTCTCGCATTTGCTCACCCTTGCAATGGCATTCCAATGGCCTAGTCCCCTGTGAATATAGTTCAATAGATGATCATACGATGAATGAGCATATTTCAAGTAGATTCGCTTTCTGCACCACGGAAGTTTTATGTGCCCATAAACTTAAACTAACTGATAAGTATAAGCGAGGTAACTAACCTTTCATGTATATGAGAAAATATCGGATTGAATGACCGAATGCCGAGGCAGCAACCAATTGCTGCAAATATGCACAAAAAAGGTACCTTAGGGGTTGCCGTTTGCCGTCCTTTAAGCGGAAATCGATTTACAACGTCATCACCGTCTGCTTTTTGCTTACAATGCGTCGATGCTAAAACGTTATAACAAGCTCGTCTTGAATAAACCCTAAAATGCCATGCATATGAAATTTTCACATGTACCCGTAATTTCGGATATTACGTAAAATGCAACATCTAAACTCACATTTAGTTGCTGCCAATTGAAACAACTCGAGGTTGCATTTTTCTCAAGTAACTTCAAGAAACAGCCGAGGCTTAATCTGAGCAGGCGAGCCGTTGAATTGTGCAAGCTTTTTCAAAGTTTCGGTCAACTGATCACAACGAATATTCGGTCGTGGTGCAAAGGCTATTATTTTGTAATAGCCGTTCTCTGCTGAGATTACGTCAATCTTTTTCGCTCAACGTCAACTCATTCAATGTACACTCCTATTTGCTCACCGTAAAGTACCCTATTTAGACGTAGAGTACCTTATTTTCTGTAAATAGAACTCACACAAACTCGGCTAAAGCTGCCTTTTAGGCTGGGGTAGTTTCTGACAATTCCTAGAAGAATATCTGCAAATTTTCAGCACAAGTAGACTCACGATTCATATGTCCACGGCATTTTCAGCCACATTGTTTTAATAACATCGTTTTTGGTCACATAGTTTTTAGCCACATCGTTTTGGTCAAATCGTTTTGGTCACCTCATTTTGTTAAACACATGGTTTTTGACAAAGGTGGTGTGGATTCATAAACACAAACATGAACGATTAGATTAATTCTTTCCTGACAATTATTTAACTACATTATTCATTATCTTAACCACATTGTTAACGTTTCTCAATCACATTATCTTAACCAAACTAGTAGTTTCAAATATTTTAATGTCCTGATGGCAGGGATTTAAGAATTTCTTTCAATCTAGAATTTTAGCCCTCTTGGAGAACACGTGAACTGCCAATAAACTAGTGAGTGAGTGGATGATCTAAAATGATCTTATATGTTCACAAAATGTATGGGTCACTTACCTAATCTATAGCATAGCTGATATGACAATCGAGATGGAACTACTTTACCTTTTGTTAACAACACTATCTTTACTCCTTAATAAGTACTCATTGAATACACGCACACAATCTTCGCTCAGTCAGTCAGTCAGTCAGTCACTTCACGAGCGAAGCGAGTGAAGTTCTTTCTCCCTAAAACCCCTACTTCTCATTTGCTATCAAAGTAAAAGGGTTCATTTCATTCATAGCCATTTTATACCGCCAAATTCCACTGTCTTCTTCCTCACTTTCACTGTCACCCAAATCCTCCAAACTGCTACTGTCACTCTCACAACAAGCACACTTGTTCCAGTCAAATCCCCCGCGTGAAAGCTGGTCTTGCATGTACCACCCCACCCTATCAGCACCCAAACGTGCTCCATCCAAGTTGGCCAGCGATGGCCCCATTTTCAACAGAGCATTCTTTCCTACCATAAAGAGAGGAATGTCATCATTCCACTGGAGATTGTCCGTTAAACACGGAAATCCATTCACGGTTTTGATCGGTGCCGTTTTCATGAGTGGCTGCAAAAATTCTAGTGAGTGGATGTTTGCAGCAATTCCCGTAGCAAAATAAATATAATCCACTTTTTCCAAAGAAATGGTTTCGTTATTGTCGCTCTTCCGCAATAAAAGCAGCCAGGTTCTAGTCTCCGAATTCCAGATTTGTTCTTGAATTTGTGTGTGAGTGCACAAGTTGAGTCTCCCATCGCGAGAGTGCTTCTTTATGATGTTATAATACTCGGGATTTACAGAACCACCTTCACGGGCCTCCATGATCATTTCAAATCTCTCCTCGTCGGTATCCTTCATGTAAAATGCAGACTTTTTCACATTTCTGTACTTGGTAACCCAGTCCAAATGAAAATCAAAATGCTTGATCTTGATGGCCCCACGGAAAAGTAGATATATCTTTGAAATACCACGAGTCACTGCCACATGTGCAAGCTGTGCCGAGGTCAATCCACCTCCGACAATTACAATACTGCGCTGCTCCGAGCTTGTTGGTTTTTCCTTCAATTCCTGCCCCAAAAATTCCACTGCACCCGAAAACAAGTGCGTAGTGTGGCAACTACCTAGTGGGAACTGTGGGTCGTGGAAAGGAGCTATGGGGTAGTTAATGTCCCCACGGTGTCCGCTAGATAAAACGCACGCTTTGCACCCGTAAACTTTGCCACTCGCTGTTTTGACCACAAATCCAAGTCCAGTTTCCTCCCCAGCCGTGATATACGTGTAGTCGACCAGGGTGACCTCGTCATGACGAACACAATCTGCCAATTTGTAGCGTGAAATCACATCATTGCAGTGCTCTTTGAAGAGTTTGGTTGATGGACGATAATAATCTTTCCAATCGCGCATGTTGATATCAACAATGCCCTGTCTGTCATGATTGGAGTCATTTTTTGCACCCATTTTTTTCTTTTGCATACGTTTTGCTTGATGCTTCAGGAGCTCTTTTCCAACCACATTCTTGATTTCTTTCAACTGATCCTGTTTATCGTGGGAGAAGCAAACAAGTGCATCCACATCAACTGGATCGAGATGGAAAAACATGGGAGAACGAAGAAACGGAATTTCGCAAGACCTGAATTGGTTGTCCCAGCCCGACACAAATTGATCGCTGAGTGCATCAAGAACCAAGATATCTTCAGGTTTAAAGTGTGAGTCCCTAGAGTATTTTGTTCTGCCTAAGAGACTGACTTTATGTCCTCGCTGGTTGAGCCAGTGGAAACGCTGATGTTCGTCTTCGGTGTAAAGCGATCCAGGGAAAGGCTCGCAAAGCCTGGCACTTACGGCCAACCCACAAGTTCCTCCACCGATAACAATTACGGGGAAAAAAGAGTCGAGGGGAATATCAGTGGGAGTGGAGTTCGTCATGAATGGTGTTGTGTGGATAAAGACTGAGTGGGGGCTTTTATATTTATATAGTTTGAAGGCTGCAACATATGAGGTAATGCTGAATATGTCGCGTGTTTCACTATGTCGTAACTTGTACGGTTGCAAAATGATAACCCATAGGGTTGAAAAAATCAGGAGGGAAGAAGTCCAGAGATTTAAATGTGAGAGAAAGGAAGGTTTAGTTTTTGTCAGCTGCAAGTTTAAGGGACAACTATAATGAGCTTGTGTCGCATCAAATACTCGATGTTGTCATGTTTTTGAGTGAGTAAAATTTCGTGTGAGCAAGTATTCACTGGAAATAAAAAGTGAACTGAGGAAAAGTTTGTTCTCAAAGAAAAGTGAGAACAAAAATTTACAGAATGGTTTTAATATGTTGTTTAAAGATGGTGCCTACAAATAGGTCTTTTAGAAAATGAGGTTATTTTGAAGATAGTATTCAGTTTTGTGGCAATAATTTCAGAACGTAGATTTGCTATGGAAAATGTGCGAAACATCGAAGATTGCATCCAATTTGCGAATATCAATGGATGGACTTGTAGTGAAGGTGTGATAATGGTAGGCTGTTGGATGCGTCTAGGCTCTTTTTGAAGGAAGAAAAGGTATGGAACAGACGGTTTTGAAGATTCGTGAAGAGGCTGATTTTCCTAGTCTGAAGACATGGCTTTTCAATAGATTTCACAAATCAAACCAAACTATGTACGAAATTTGCACAATTTTTATCAATTGGAAGCACAAAATCTTGACAATGGGTGCAAAAATATTTTTACACTTGCTTGCATAAACAACGAGATTGCATTTGTATGATACACCCCAGTGGGTATGTTAGTGGTGGTCTATGAATATATTACTTTCTTGTCTTTTACATACCGTTTGAATTCAGATAGTAAGGCTATAATAGGGCTCAGTGAAACATCCTACAGTCCAACTCAATTGTCGCATCTCTCTTAAAAAATGGCGTAAAAATGTAACAACTTTGTATACTGTGCATACTTGATGATATCCTGTATCAGTTAGAGTCAGTGATATTCCAAGTTTACGGGCTTTTTCCGAGACCAGTTTTGAGGATAACTTTCAGAGTGAGGGTAAATTATCCGATAGCACAAACCACAACTCAAGTCAGGTAGTTATGAAAATATTCGTTGGTCATGAGAATATTCGTTCACGGAAATATTCGTTATTTTTCATGAGAATACTCTCCAGTAGAGCACTCACTCACTTCTCGTTCGGTGTGTTCAATATTCTCAAACATTATACATACACTTGTCTTCATAACTTTAACGGCCTCTCGTGCAACAAAATCTTTGACCCATTTTCTTTCTGTACTAGGTGGACCTTCGTGAGAGGAGTCAAACTTCACAAGCGAAGCGAGTGAAGTGAGTGAGTGAGTGAATGAGCTAATTGAACATGATAGATAACTTAGTAAGTGATTGAGTGAGTGAGCGAATCGACCAATATAGATAACTGACTGAGTCATTAAGTGATTCCACTTTTAATCTTGTATACTATCATCATTCCATTTTCTGTTACATCTTGCCATGTTCCATCTTCTATTGCACAGTCAATGTACTTATAAAACAGGAAATGCCTGTGTATTTGGCTGCAAAAAAAAAAATTCTGGCTTACTAACAGGCACTTTACTCAATCTCTCAATCACTCAGTCACTCAGTCACTTACTTCGCTCACCCACTCACTTACTTCGCTCACCCACTCACTCACTTCACTCACTTCGCTCGTTCAGTTCATTTGTTCATTCAGTCATTTTCAGATACAAAAGTAAGTTCATTCGTTCATTCAGATATTTTCAGATATAACGTAAGTTCACTCTTATATATCTTCAGATGTAATGTAAGTTCACCCTCAGTAATTTCCAGATATAATGTAAGTTCACTCACTCACTTACTTCACTCACTTCGCTCATGAAGTTCGTTCGTTCGTTCGGATATCTTTGTATATAATGTAAGTTCACTCACTCACCCCCTCACTCCCTCACTCACTCACTTCACTCCCTCACTCCCTTATTCCCTCACTCACTCACTCACTCACTCACTCACTCACTCACTCACTCACTCACTCCCTGACTCCCTCACTCACTCACTCACTCACTCACTCACTCCCTCACTCCCTCACTCACTCACTCCCTCACTCCCTCACTCACTCACTTCACTCGCTTCGGTCGTAAAGTTTGTTCGCTCTCGTTCGCTCGTGAAGTTCGTTCGCTCATTCAGAATCATCTACTTCCCTAAAAAACCCCCAATTATAGCCAACAACCCAACCGCACCAGGATCCGGAATCGCACCCTCCTCATTCTTAAACTGATCCTCGTCAACATAACTGGCCCTTCCAAACTTAGCCTGAAGTTCCTTCGTCCCCTCACAGCCCTTCTTCGCAGCCTCATACGCAGCATCCAAGTCTTGATCCTCAGACAACTTGTCAACAAATGGCTGCAAAGTATCAACCAAAGTACGCCCACCAACACGCGCCTTGGTGTACTTGAACAAACCATCATACAATGCCAGGTGCATTGCCTTGGCAAGCAACTTCACCGAAAATTCAGCGTTTTCATTCGCATTCAACAGCTTCACCAACGCAGTGAGGAAAATCAGATATATACCTCCCGAAGTTCCACCCATATGCTCCTCCACAATCTCAGTGACCTCAGAAAGCGTGGCAACAGGATCGTTCAAATCGGTAAAACTGCCATCATTCAAATACTTGCTGATACCTTTCGCACCCCCAACAAGTGTTTCTCCACAGTCACCATCTCCAACAATTGTATCATAATGGGTGATTTTCGGCTCCTCCTTGGTAAGCCGCTCGAGGGCACGCTCAAGGTTGGCCCGGAACGCCTCCCCATCAATCTTGAGGTCAGATCTCACAGTTTTCTCATCTTTCATAGGAGAGTCAACATACTCAAGTTGCAGCTCCCACTGCTCAGGCAGAAAGCTCTTGGGCTTCCACCCGGGAGCATTCGTGGGAGCATCCAACCAACGCAACACATCGTCCTTAGGCAAGTTACTCAAACGAAGAACTGTGATGGAAAAACCAGGAGCATTCAACAGAGTGACAAAATCTGAAACCAAAATCCGTGCAGGCCTGGCTGCAAATGGACTCTGCTCGATGACGTAATGCAAGACTGCATATAACTCAAGGGAGCTCTGTCCACCGATATTGTTGAGCACGAGGACCCATTCGTCATTTTCGAGGTCGAAGTCCACGTAGTGGCGGTCCTTGTCATCTGAGACCAACATTTTAAACATCTTGTCCACCAATTCTGTGATTTCGGGGATTTTCATTTTTGTACCGGGCTCGTTGTGAATGCCCAATCCCAACTCGGCCTCACCGGGTTTGGTGAACTCGATTTCCTCGGATTTCCCTGGTACCGAGGTTCTATCAAGCGAGGCTCCGATAGTGGCCATGTTCTCATTGATTTTGTTACCGAGTTCGTGGAGTTTTTCAAGCAGCAATTCATGAGAGGCTGAACCCAAGAGCTTATGCATGATGGCAGTTCCGGCCAAACCTCTCCGTCCCACCATTTTATTTTGTTCACGGCCCACTGCGACATCGTCTGCCACGGCGAGCATTTCGACCTTGTAGCCCTCGGCTTTTGCACGTTCGACCACCAATCCAAAGTGCAAAATGTCCCCGGTATAGTTTTTGACAATGACCAAAGTGCCGTTATTTTTGCTTGATTTCTGGCGAATTGCTGCCATAATCTGCCTTGTGGAGGGCAGTGCGAAGATTGCTCCGCTCACAGCGGCATCGAGGAGGTTTTCGCCCACGAATCCACCATGGAGTGGTTCATGTCCTGCTCCACCTCCACTGATCAAGGTGATTTTGTTTTCAGTGTTTGAGTTGGGGTTGAAGACGACTTTTTCTGATGGGATGAGTTGAATTGCGGGGTTTGAAGCCGCGAGGCCTTTGAGTTGGGCGGTGACGATATCGTCGGGGTAGATCCAGTGTTTTGACATAGCAATTAATAATTATAATATCTGAGCGAGCGAACGAACATCACGAGCAAACGAACTTTACGAGCGAAGCGAGTAAAGTGAGTAAGTTAGTGAAGTGAGTGAGTGAGTGAACTTACATTATATACTTACATTATATATAGAGAACATCACTCGCTTCGCTCGTGTTATGAGTGAGTGAGTGAACTTTCATTGTGAGGACTGAGTGAGTGAACTTACATAGAAAGATTACTGCACTAGCGAACTTTTATTATTTAAAGATTACTGAATGAGTGAATGAACTGAACGAGCAAATGTGTGAACGAGCGAACGAATGAGCGCGAAGGAACATACAATGTATTGTATGAGCAACTACTAAGTGAGAAAATTACATCATATTAAGTAAGCAACTTAGAGCAACTTATACAATATTGAGTGAGTAACTTCCAATGTACTAAACTATAATGAGTCGTGAATGATGATGTATTCAGTAAGTGTGTAAACTTATATTGACCAAGTGGGTGAGCTTACCTTATATCGTGAGTGAGTGAGCTCAGGTTTTATTGAGTGAGTAATTTACTTTATATGTTAAATTTTGGTGCTAACCAGTACAACGGTAAAATCACACCTTTATTTAGTAAAATTATGTTGAGTAAAATTATATTGAGTGAGTGGTTGAGTGAGTGAGTGGTGAGTGGTGAGTGGTGAGTGAGTGAGTGAGTAATTGATGAGTGAGTGAAGTTGATTTTAGCGAATAAAGTTGATTTGAGTGGGTGAAGGTGATTTTGTTGAGCAACCTACATATTATTGAATAAGTATACTTACTCATTGAGTAAATAAGAACGTACAATAAACTGAATGAACGTTAAGGTAACTCAGTGACCATTGAAATGTAAGGTAATTGATCATTGAAGAAGTCAGTACGTGACTACTAATTTGGTGTCCAGAAAGTTCACTATACTTTGCAGTCCAAAAAAATCTCTACTTTGCAGCCAACTTCTTACTCCAATATACTTCAATTTGCTATTGTACTCATTTGAGTACTCGTAAACTCTGGTCACTCACTCACATACTCAACCTGAACCATTCACTCATTTACTCAACTAAACTACCCATTAAAGTCATTCTAAGAAAGAATTTATGTCCTCTTAGTTGCTATCCTGTATGCTGGTATTCTTGTTTCGTGGCTGTCGTTAATATTGGCTGATTAAAGAAGTCATTATTCACAAGAGGGTAAAGCTGTGGGTAATGTTTTCGCCTCCATATAACCACCCTCTTCATACACTGACTACTCATTACGTACTCACAATTTGACTACTCATTACATAATCACTGCTCACCACTACTCACTCAGTTTATGGGTTCTTTCTGAATACCCAGCCTGAAATTCTCAAATGGGAATAGACTATCCAGTCATCCTTTCTAATATCAAAATTCCACATTAACTAGAGTGCTCAGGATCTTTGAATACTTACAGTGTTAGCTTCGTATTGATGGTATCTACAGCTTTGTGATATTTTTGTTGCTTACGTAATATACTAATTTGCAATATGCTCATGACCTTTATACAATGCTTGTGTAGGTGCTTTGTAATCACTTGCTTTACCTTTGTATATTCTCTTTATACTTATTCTCGCTTTTACACTCAAAATAATGCATGTACTAATTGTAATACAACTCGTTCAAACTTGGGGATTTCACGCCATAGTAAAGGAATTTCACTTGTAGCTATCTTGATTCAAAGAGGCTATTTCTGACGTATTTACACATTGGGGTTTAGCTTCACTACCTAGCTGGGTTTAATAAACCTCATCCTCCAACACCAATTTAATTAGGGTACGTTAAGTAATCGTTTCACAGGGTACTAGTTCGTGTACTTCGTGTCACGTGCTCAATATATTTTTATATGCAGTCCATAAACCCTTACTCCATTTATATACACCATTTCTAGTATACTATCAGCATTACTGTTCCTTTGTATAATCTATTTATACTATGCAACCGACCTTACCGTCCTCAATTTCCCTCCCCACCTCTCTTCCCACCATTTCGGAGCTATATTGTACGTCATGTTATTCCAATGTAGACCAAGAGTTTTGCACCCATTTTTTGTGGCACAAATACACATTTGAGTATTGCCTCACTAGCTGGTTTGAGTGAGTTGGTAGAGTCGGACATGGAATTTTTTCGTGGTATATGACTACGGTATTTATTTGAGATGCTTTGCAATTCCAATTTTTACAATGTAATAATCTCTCCAATGAACGCTTCATCCCACTTGTTTTTTTAAGCTTCGTCCGTATCTCCCTTTGACTCTCTGGATCACGAAAATGTATTAAAGAAAAGTGTTGACTTGGATTGCTGAGTATAGTAAGAGTATTCAGTTGTATTTAGTATTGAATGGAAAAAATCATAGTGCGTATCATCACTGAAAATTGCAAAATCCATACAGACAAATTCTACTTTGTACACAAGCAAAGGTCGGGATTTCATAGAATCCCTATTGATGAGGTACTGGTTAATTACATGATGCAGTGAGATACTAACCAATCCGTTTATTTTGTGTCTCAATTGCGTACTGATATGAGCGAGGGACCTTTACTATGAATCTTTATATTGAGTCTTTATTCGATGTGATATTCCTGTTTTGCTGGCCTCATATTTTAATAAGCAACTTTTTATATTGTATTACAAGATGAATATTAGGACTGTTTGAAGTTAGGACTGTTTGAATTTGGGACTGTTTGAGGTTGGGACTGTTTGCATTAGCACTCAAATATATTTGGACTGATTACATTGACACTCCTATACCTTAGCATTTATTTTTGTTTGCACCCATTTGCACTTATTTTCGTTAGCACCCATTTCCGCACACACTCACCTTCATTTGCACCTATTTACTTTGGTACTCAATTTTTTCTTTTTCAACAATCGTTCTTATCTCCAATGTTTGTTCACTTACTCACTTCACTCCCTTTGCTCGTTCAGTTCGAACAATAATATCCATTATCTACACTGATATCTATTGTTCACATCAATTATACAATTCACTAACCAATATCCACACTAATTATACACTGTCTGTTTAAATCATTATTGTATCATTATCTTTAAATCTTCATTGTCAGTATAATTGTCTTTATCATCAGTCTAGTATCTAGCATCGTTGTCTATCTAATCATCATTCTCTAAGATCATTGTCCAAAATCAATTATAACTCAGTGAGTTCACTCACTCACTCACTCACTCACCCACTCACTCACTCACTCACTCGCTTCGCTCGTGAAATTCGTTCGCTATTCTTTTCATTTTCCTCACTCCACACTTTTTTTTCCAACCGTTTCTTATCTTTTTCGCTCCTTCATATAACCTTATCGCTTCCATGTCAAGACAAGGCCGAAACTACTCGCGAGGAGGGTGTCGGGAATGCAAACGCCGCAAGATCAAGTGCGACGAGAACAAGCCACACTGTGCCCGGTGCGTGCGCCTCAACAAACCGTGTCTGTACCCCCTCGAAGGTGAAAAGGTACCACGCGTCTCAAAACAGGTTTTGACTGAGAACCCCACGTTATACAAGACCCCCACAAAGAGGGTGTTGACATTCCAGCATTTCGACCCAACAGAGAAGAGGCGAAAACGTGAAAGATACGAATCCGAGAAAAGGATGGACAAAGGTGGAAAACATGGAGAACAAGAATATATGATCGATCTTGGGAAATTGAATATGGACAAATTCAAGAATATGGACAAATTGAAGATGGACAAATTGAAGATGGACAAATTGAAGAATATGGACAAATTGAAAGGAGGTGGAAAAACATTCAATGAATTGGTGGATGATTTTCATGTATTCAATGGTTTGGGCAAGTTTGGATCTTCTGAAAGGAATAGATATGAGGGTGGGGTCAATGAGAAAAGTAGTAAAAAATGGGTTAATGATGATGAAATCAAAAAATATGAGGATGACAAGTTTGGATATGATGATGACAAGTCTGAATATAAGAACGAAGTGACAACTATAAATGGGCTGATTGAAAACGATTGCAAATTAGAGGGGTTAAAAACAGAGGATAGGCCCAAACCATACGGTATGTCAAGTGAGACCCTAGATTTAAAAAAGCCATTGTGCAACACTAGTCTGGAGCTGAAGCGGTTGTGGGGGTGCTCCAAGGATGCCGATCCGATGCAAAAAACGGAGATCAAAGAGAAAAGCTTCAAGATTTCTAAGAGCTGTGAACACATTGACCTTCGCGATATTGGGAAGGAGAATGACCCCAATTCCATTCCGGCTATAGATGATATAGGAGGGGTGGAAATTTGCAAACCTTTGGAGAGCGAACCAAGAGCTACAGGTGGGTGCTCTGAAGATGGTGGGGAAGAGAAGGGTAGAAAAGATGAGTCAACAATAGGTGAAGGGTTTGTAAAAGGTGGGACATCTACGAAGGATGAAGGGTTCCGGGCATCTCAAGAGCTCACTAATCGTGAGGAGTCCCAGGAGCTTACTAATAATCAAAACCTCATAAAACCTCAAAACCTCACTAATCCTCAGGAACACCGGGAACTCACTAATTCTGAAGGACTCCAGGAACCCCACAAACTAACCCAAGAACCCATAAAAAATCATCAGTTCACGACTTCTGATCCCATGACAACCTCAGAATTATCCCTCGAAAACACCATAAATCCAATCGATACCTTGGACGTGGAAGGAGGACCCCCACCTCCAGAAAGTAACTTGAAACACCCAATGTTGAAAAACTTAGACAATCACCTGAAATTGTCAGACCCGTTAAATGGAATGTGTTTATCTGACTCACCCATGAGCAACCTCAAAACCAATTCCTATCCCATCGCTTCTACCTCTGAATCATGTCCCACTTCTTCCTCCAGCATCTTTACCCCCCAGCTCCTTCTTTACAACGTGCATGATGTGGACGTGCTCGCGCAGGACCTTAACAATATTCTCACAGACATCATCGATGGGTCACCTGTGGACGACCTCCTCTTACAACAGCAGTTTGACTCCTACATCGATCCTCTACCCCCAGTTCCAAGCGTTCCCCGACACGTATCGTTTGAAAACATCAAGGTCAGCACCAGCCGTGAAAGGCTCTACCTTGAGGACTTTTATCATGTCTTTGCCATGCGTGTAATGCCTTTTGGGGTTTACGATCATCACAAGCAGAAAAATGCCAATCCAATCCGCGACGTGATATTGACATACGCGAGTTCCGAGCCGTACCTATTGGCCACAGTTTTGGCCCAGGGAGCCAAGACAAGCTTTGACAAAAACAGGTTGCAAAGAGACTACGATGCGTACTGCTTGTACATCTCCACGGCATTAAAGTTACTCGGCCCGGCATTGAAGAGGAACCGGGATAAAAATGTTAGCGGTGATGTCACCAAGAATATTGAGTGCATCTTACTTACTGTTCTTCTTCTCACTTCTGCTCATGCATCCACCACAACACAGACATGGCGGCCTCATCTCAAAGGTGCCAAGGAGATCATATTGAAGGCAACATCCGGCAAAATGCGCCTGCTGAAGACGCTTATTCTTTGCAAACTCTGGTTCATCGACTTCGAGGTTTTGGCGGGCACCCTGCTGGTCCAGGGTGGGACGCTCCAAACAGATAATGAGATTGACCAGATTATGACTTGGACTGCTGGTGAGATCAACGTATTGAAGGAGTACGGGGTGCTACGGCATGATGGCTTCAACTTGATGTGGGGATACACACTAGGATGTTTGACTTTGTTTAAAGAGTTGATCAAGTTGTTGAACAAAAAACGCAGGGCGGAAAGCTCTTTTGTGGCCAACGACCTGCTCACCTATATTTCGTTGATTAGTGGTTTTCATGAGCAATACCGTAAGATATTTATTGACCATGACTGTGTCATGGATGCGCTGACTGTGGAGTTGCCAGAGCAGGGTCAAGACATTCCAAATTTGGTTGATGTGATATTTGCCAATCATAGCAAGGTTGTTGTGAGCTGGATGGACTTGCTGCAGCAAGCGTACACTTTGGCTGCAATGATTACAGTATTTACAGGTGTGATGGGAGCGAAACATACCGCACCGTATGTGCAAGATTTGGTAGCGAGGTTAGTGAGTTTGATTGGGTTTTTGGAGCTGTCCGGTGGGAGACCGTACCAGCACATCGAGTACTCTTTTCTGATGATTCAGTGGCCTATGCTAGTGGCGGCTGTTAACTGTGTTGAAGAGGGCCAGCGGTACTTGTTGATGAAGTTTTTCCGTGCTCTGGTGGAGATTGGTCTGGGGAGTGCAGAAGTGGCTTTGCGACGGATATTGCAGGTTTGGGATGGGGAGGAGGTCGGTGAGGGAGATATAATATCGTATTAGGAAGCACACGAATTTCATGAGCGAAGCGAATGAAGTGAGTGACTGAGTGGGTGAGTGGGTGAGTGGGTGAGTAGGTGGGTGACTGACTCAGTGGGTGACTGACTGAGTGGGTGACTGACTGACTGACTGACTGACTGACTGACTGACTGACTGACTGACTGACTGACTGACTGACTGACTGATTTAGCTTACACATATACAGAGATAACTGAATAAATGGCTAATATTCGCCCAATGAAGCTTAAATATTGATTCTACTCATTTCAGTTAGATACTGAACGTCACCTAATGTTGTAGCATGATCTTTTCATGAATGATCTCTGATTCAATTTGTTGACATCAGCGACAACACTCCTGAGTAAAGTGTTATATGTTCTGATCAATGAAGCAGTCGCTCACGTCCAGCTGTCTGTAGACTGAACACCATGCATTCATCGGTTGTTTTTTCTACATGAATAAAAAAATTAGTGCAACCATACTTCCAAGAATTCTCTTCAATCAGCTTTAAAGAGTTCTCATCATTTTGGGTTTTTCTCGCTCTCTTCAACTTTTGGTGTCTTATTGTAACAAACTGAAAGTGATATCATGATAGAACTGCCAAGGCGCACCCCTGTCAAAACCACCAGAAAATAATGGTACCCTATTTTTGTACAGACTCGTATAAAAGCCCGAGAATTCTATTTCCTCGTTTTGAAGCAGCCATAAATTGCACTCGATACTCTAGTCTCCATGGTGCCCTTGTTTAATCAATTATCCCTCATAACGTTGGTTTTGACTTTTGTGCCAATTATAAAGCCTTGATTCAGGTGACTTTGCGAATGTGCTTATTGTACTCCAAACGCATTGCTGAAACGCACCAACCACACGGTTCAATATTCATCTCCTCTCAATGTTATTAACTCGTTCGTATAGGTGACGGTACCAAATTTTTACAAATTATGAGCTCCAGTGTCTGTCCCTGGCTGCAAAAAAACGCCCAAACAGGAACTTAAAATAAGGGCCTGTACATATTACACAAACATGATCAACATTTCGAACTTCACGAGCGAAACGAGTGAAGTGAGTAAGTGAATAAACATATGTGGATATAACTACGTGTGAACAAACACTATATATGGATATACCGGCAATGCCAAACACAATACGAACTTAAATGTATAAACGAGCTAGGTTGACTGCTTTAGCCATCAGTAAGCAATCATAACTGTATCCAGTCAAAAAGTGACTCCTGAATATGCGGTACATTTGGCTAGATTAACTTTTCCTTGTTTCGGGTATTTTCGAGATTCGTTCGACACTTTTTGCATTTCAAAAATTTGCTCGATTTGCAAAACTAATGACAACAGCATAAATTATAAAACGTGTCTCAGGATTTCTGATGTGGACTTGAGTGAAGAACAAAATAAATTCATCCTTAAAATGACGCCTTGCACTTGAGGATTTTTGGCTGCAAATCTGTAGTCTCAGATCTACCCCAAAAAAATTCTACTTTGTTACAATAGAATACATAAAAACTCTCGTAATTCTAGGTTGCACATAGACTTTGTGATGTGTGTGACTCTTCGAATATCCTTTATGTATTTTGTGATTTTGGGAGTTGTTCAGCTAGCCTTTATGTATGATTTTGAGAGGTATTCAATTTCATGTCATACTCATTTAAGTAAATCGTCACTAGAACACAATCCCATAAGACCAAGATCAAAGAAATTGTAAAACCAACCCTCGAGCCGAGCTAAAGCCATCAAGTATCAGTACCATTGAACTAGCTAGTGTTAACCCGAGACGAAGCACTATTATAAACTACGACATATACAAGCAAGGAATAAGTTATTTTCAAAAGGTTCTACTCTTTAGTAACGTTAGCTCCGATAAGAAAAATCTATATGGGTATTTGAAAAACTTTCATGGTAATGTATATGGACGCATCGAACGGGTTTCACGAGCGAAGCCAGTGAAATAAGTGAGTGAGAAAGATTTAAAGAACGAGCGAACCTCACGAGCAAAGCGAGTGAAATGAGTAAACTTTCATATTAGAAAGGATTTAACTGAACAAACGAATTTTACGAGTAAATGAAAACTCTCTAGCCCAAGAATGTATCCGGCGAGATGTAGTCAAGTGAAAGAAGATAAAATGAAGCACTACAAAGAAACTTTTGTTTTATTGACTATTTATGGGTTTTACAGCCGGAAATACCCACAAATACTACATAAGTGTAAAACATAAATTTGATCAATGGATGCAAAGTGTTCGCAAATAACAGACTAAATGCCAAAACGAAAGCAAAACGTCGAAAGGATATGTCAAACAATCTGCGAACAGACCCGACTCCCAACACAGTATGTAAACAGCCTTTATCACTTGCACAGGTATTGTCTTTACGAATAACAATTTAAAGTAACTTGAAAATCTGGGTGGTTTTCTCCTGAATTCCTCCTCTTTTTTATATTCAAGCAATTCCAACTTTACGTGAAAGCTTAGTTTTGTATCTCATGAAGATATTCACTATTTCTAGACTTTTGGGATCAGTTGTGTATTGCCGTATAGAAGTAGAGTAGGTAGTGTATAGATTTAATATATATACATTTTAGCAATGAATAATAGTGTGTCATTCTAGTCAGTGTTTATGTGAAGTCTGGTATACAAGTAGTTGCTGCGAAATTATAAGACTGTGTAGGAACTTGGAAGTCTACGGATAGAGCATACATAGAATCCAATACTACAAATATATATCTATTTACGAAAACTAGACCGCTTTACAAAAAAATGGCTGCAAATTGAAGGGGCCGAAAATAGCTATATCCCAGGTATGCGGGTAGAACCCTAAAAACCCCTACATACAGTTGGAGCCAGAGGCGCGATAGGTATAGAGTTGCACAACACAAGCGCTAATGTGCCTAGAATAAACATCAGGTATACACGTCCCTCAGAATATGTTATATCTTCTAATGAAATGTTGAAGCTAGGCCGTTACTAAGCAATTTTACCTCCATGCATTGGGAATTAATAATTTCTAGATATTACTAAATAAGAGTATACTTGTGGGAAGTAAACACCAATAGTGTATACTTTTGGGAAGTAAATCACTGAACTTTTGTAAGAGTATATTGGTGAGCAAACTATTTAAGAGTATATAGGTGAGCGAAATTTTTGAGAGAATTTTGGGAATTGAGATTATCGGATCTCTTCAAATAATCGTGAATTTTAGGGTAGTGGGAACAGCTATGAGCGAACTTCACGAGCAAAGTGGGTGAAGTGCGTGAGTGAGTGGGTGGGTGGGTGAGTTAGTGAGTTAGTGAGTGGGTGGGTGAGTTAGTGAGTCTGTCAGTGAGTGAGTCAATAATTGAGTGAGAGAGTCAGTAATGGAGTAAGTAAATAAACATATGGAGATCACTGAATGAGTGGCAGACTCTCGTATTTTAATTTATGCAGAGAACCAACAATAAATATTTTAATCTCGTATTTTCGAATTTTTGTCAAAATTATGGGTTTTTCACAACAATTCACGACATCACCTCATGAAGATATAATAACTATCTTACTAAACAAACTGTATTCGATGTCCGCTCACTCAATATCTCACTTTAGTTGCAATGTTGGTTCACATATATAGTATACATTCCTGTTCTCCTTGCTGATTTACTCGCTCTTTTTTGTGATTTGCTCGGCACTATTTTGTGGTTTTCTCGGCACTAAATTGGTTTGCTCATCGCTAACAATTTTGTGGTCTACTCTCCATTCACTGGCCAGTTTGTGATTTACTCCGATTGACATCGAATTAGCCCGCACTCTAAGTTTAGGTTGGAATTGCCTTGATATCATTGAGTAGTTTGAATTGCCCTTGATACCATTGAGTAGTTTGAATTGCCCTTGATATGATTGAATAGTTTGGAATTGCTATTTGACGATTCAATGTGATATAAAATATAGCTTCCGATTACTCCTTATGTCGGACAACACTGAATAGTTGGCGAGAATACCTAAAACGGTAGCACTACTTAATTCGTGATTACACTTTAATTAGTAGAGTTTGTCATTGAATTTTTAGCAACTTCAGTTGATTAGTAACACTGTATAATCAATCAATTGCTCAATTATCTCTAGTGTTAATGAATACAATATATAATGTATTAATTGATGTAATGTATTCATTCGTTTATGTAAAGTTTATTCGATTATTCATTCGTCTATGTGAAGTTTATTCACTCACTCAGTCACTTCACGAGCGAAGCGAGTGAAGTTCATTCGCTCGTGAAGTTCGTTCGCTCGTACTTTTTTTATTCAAAACCACTCCTCCATACTATCCATAACCATTGCACTCCATACACCAAAATCACCTTCTTTACCCCCATACATTCTCACATATCAATCATCACATCAACCATTTCATCAACCACTTCATAAACCACTTCATCAACCATTCAAACAACCATTTAATCATTACCATTACCATTCCCTCATATTACATATAACTCATTACCCATCACATCGCCATGCTATCACCCCCAAAACGATCCAAATCCTTCACCGGCTGCTTCACATGTCGACTGCGCAAAATCCGCTGTGACCTCTCCAAGCCCGGATGTAAAAACTGCAAGAAATCAGGACTAACATGCTCGGGATACGATATCAAACTCAAATGGTCCAAACCATTGACATTCAGACAAACCAAAAATGGAAACACAGTATCCCTGCTGGTGTCATTCAAAGAGGAGGAAAACGAGGATAGCAGCGAGTTCTTCCAGCGCCGAAACGTGGGAGTGGTCTCATGGAAGCGACCGTACACCACATATGATGAAATGGATCGCGACTTGATGATCCTCCACAACCTGGCACGCGATAGTATGGTCTGTGAACAGGGTACCACCAAGTTATTGGGCCCTTTTGGCGTCTTCAAGCGAAGGAAGACCGAAAGGCCCGGTCCTGCTTACGTCAGCGATGGAGACGCGAAAAACCCGCACCGCAATAGTGGAGAGACTAACGGTGAAACCGAAATGGGGGCTTACGTAAGCACAAAAAAAAACCCGCACCGCAGTAATGATGCTGACACGGGAGCTTATATGAGCACGAGCGCGACGAGCGCGGGCACGCTGTCTGGCAAGGTGTTTTCTTATGGCAGTCCGTACGTGGCGTATGCCGAGCCGCAGGCGGACCAGGTGTGGCTCTCGAACGAGTTGCGCGATGATGCACTCCTTACGGCCGCAGCGCTCAATGGTGACTCACAGTTTCTTGAGTTCATGAATAGATACTCGCAAATGCTGCCGGCGTTAGACACTCCAAAACAGGCAGACCTTCTTAACCTCGTGTTCCACCGAAATCACCCCGAACCCGGTGAAACTCCAAATTCAAATATGGCTGCAAATTCTGGTAACGGCACGCCTTCGGCACTCTACTCCAACTACAACAATTATTACTATAACAACCCGTATCACCACAACGAGCTGTTAGAAATTCAGCTTCATGCGGCAGCCACGGATGATGACCATACTGACTTGGTTGATGGGCAGAATGCGACGCAAATGCCGGAGCTGGTGATGCGCATAGTGCAGGCACCGTTGCATGTGGGATTTGATCTTTCAGCAGCGGGGCGTTTTTCGATTCCCAGCAGTGCACTACAGGTACAGCCGCTCACGCGGTACTTACTTAACTACTATGTTTCCGAGGTTGCTGATTTGATGACGGTGATTCCGCTCACGGAGAACCCGTGGAAGACGATTTACTTCCCGCGAGCTTTAATGGCCATCGGTGAGTTGGCAGCCCTCGGTACTACTTCGCCCGCTAAGAATGCGCTATTGAATGCGTTACTCGCGGTTCTGGCTTTCAATTTACAGCTGAAGTTCCCCAAGAACTCTGAGGCCATGCGTTACTACCTTAACCTCGGTATTCGGCTCCGCAACCAGGCGTCACTTTTCGTTAAGCAGCTCCTCCACCTGCGGCTGGACAGACTGGGAGTTGAACGCTGTGTGCGTAGCGAAAAGTATAAGGATGTTTTGTGTGCCGTGATGCTGATGATCAGTGTGGACCTAGTGTGGGGCACCATGCAGGACACCAACTTCTATATTACATGGTGTGGAAAAGTGATTGCTGCGAAGATGAAGACCAAGCGCAAGTTGACGCTGAAGGCACGGATATTGCATCGTATATTCCTGTCGATGAAGTTGATTCAGGACCTGACGTGTTTGGATGTGGAGCATGTGCGGGGAGACTTTGAGAGCAGTGTGATTGCGGCCAATTTCGACACTGGAATTGGTTATGGCAACTGGGTGCGAGACAAGGACGAGGGAGATGCGAAAGGTGATGTTCAGCGGGACTTTTTTGACAAGAATCGCATTGCTTACATTGTCAACTCGACACTGACACTGCCGACATTTGTTAACAAGAAGCTCATTAACACCAAGAAGGAGGATGAGCATTTTGCCACGGATGCATTGTATGGGCTTCCCAACTCGCTCATTGTGCTTTTTTCAGAAACAGTTCAGCTTTTGCGCACCAAGATCCACCACCAGGAGGTATATCATAAGCTCCCGGACGATTTTACCAAGCGGGTTAACGATTTGAACAAGAAGCTTCTTAATTGGAAGTTGGACTGGAGCTTGTATGAGGCTAGTGAAACCGCAGAAAAGACTAAAAAGATCGATGTGGATCCCGATCTTGTGGGTGAAGTTGTGGATGATGATACCCCGAAGCGTTTTTTCTCTCCTATGCACGAGACCACGTACCACCACACCTACTCTTTCTACCACGCGCTTACGATATACTTCAATCGCTTGATCAAGGAGATTCTGCCGGCGCGGCTCCAGGTCAAGGTTGCGCGGACCTTGAAGCATCTCAATGCGATCCAGCGGCTTATCAAGGAGGGTGATGCTGCGATTATCCCGTTGTTTTGGCAGGGTTTTATAGCGGGCTGTGAGGCCATGCTGGAGGAGCTTCAGCAGGGTTTTAAGAGCTGGGGTGCGGATATTGCGCAGTATTTGGGGAGTTATTGGGGTGCGCGGCAGATTATGTTGGAGGTTTGGAGGCGGAAGCGTATGAATGAGGCGAGGGATGATTGGGTGAGTGTGATACGAGATTGGGAGATGAATTTGATGCTTAACTAAACGACTGTATTCCAAACTGACGGAGTCAGTGAGGCTGTCATAATTGAGTTACATTCCGAACGTTGAGTGTTTATTCCGAACTGACGGAGTCAGTGAGGCTGCCATAATTGAGTTTCATTCCTAACGTTGAGTGTTCATTTTGAACTGATGAAGTCAGTGAGGTTGTTATAATTTAGTGTTCATTCCGAACTGACGAACGAGGTTATAATATCCCGGTGCATTGAACTGACGAAGTCAACGAGGTTACTGTAATGCGGTATATTTTGAACTGGCGAATAAGGTAGTATGATACGGTGTTTTGAACTGAAGAAGTTACTGAGGCAACTTAAACTGAGTTAACGGAATCAATAAGGCTACTATAATGGAGTGTTTTTCCGAGCTAATATGGTCTGTGCTATCATGGGACTGATATCTTAAACTAACGAAGTCAGTGACGTTACCAGACTATTTCGAGCTACCATAACTAAACTATTCAGAACTCATGAAATCAATAATTTCCTACAAAACGGTGTTTTTGAACTAACAAGATTAGTAATGTACTACAACATGGTGTTTTGGAGTGATGAAATCAATAAAACTTTGCCTACTCATCACTCACTCATTCAGTCACCTCACTCGCTTCGCTCGTTCAGTTCGTTCCGCTCGTTACTAATAACCCCCATGGAGTCAGTAAAATCATCAAATAATCAAAATCAGCGAGACTACGAAAATAGTGTTCTTCTAATCTAGTCTGAGGCCGTCATATGGATATCTTGAACTGACGAAGTTGCTTGCCCTATGAGTGCTTCGAAATGTGATTAAGACTGTTAAATTTACTAGTGAGATCACCGAAGTGTGTTTCGAAGTTGAGCTCACTAGCGAGAATCATCTTTTAAATGATGTAAATTCACTCACTCGCTCAATTCACTTGCTTTGCTTGTGAAGTTCGTTCCAACTCACCAGTCAGATTACCTTGTGTGCTTTTAAAAAAGTCGGACACAACTAGATCCGATTGAGCCAGTAAAACTGGAGATAATTGAGCATGTTGAGGATCACTACGACTAGCTCATAACTCCATATGCAAAATTTCAGGGCCCGCCAAATAAGTGATATAAGTACCACAGGCTATCTCGCACGAAGTTCGTGGCACTGAAATTTAGTGTCGAACATGTAATATTCTGCTGAAGTCTGGTTGATTGTCAAAGTCGACACTAGTGTGGTCGCCAATTGAGTATGCTTGGCAAGTGTACCACTGGTGACATTCTGCAGGGTGGTTCCTGAATACCCTCGGCTTGAAAATTCGAAACTAGTGGCACTGGAAAAAATGAGCAACATTTCACATGTGAGATGCTGGATCATGACGCTGGTGATGTTTCAAACTGAAAGGGCAATGGAAATGGCCATCCCACGTTAAGCGTGGCAGAAATATGAATAATATCTAACGGCTCTCTGCTTGAATACAAAAGTTGTGATAGGATATCACGAAGTCAGCAACCACTGGATATGACATATTTGAACGACAAAGCAGATGCCCTACAAAAACATACCAATATTAAACCAGTTTGGTACAACTTTAGTTCACTCATACAACGTTTGTTCACTCACGCCCTCCCTTTGTCGTTCTGTTTATTACTGAAATCATATCAGAGCGAATTAAAAACAGTATTGGTATCAATAACTTGAGGGGTATCGCGAAATGTATTGGTAGTATTTCTCTTTTTCCTTACAGCCATTCAGGTCCCTGGTGGACTTGGTAATACACTGAGAAGGTTGCAATTCTCCAGCTCTCAATTTGCGGTACTTGATTAAAAAACTTCCAAACACCCCTGTCACCCAAATAGACAAACTGGTTGTTCACAATCCCACTTGCGCAACCGTCAGTCAGCGCGGCCCAATAAAGAAGGGTATTATTGTAATGGTGAGCAATGTGTGATTAAGCAGTCAAAAGTGACTAATGCTCTGGAGGTTTGTTCGCTCGTGAAGTGAGTGAGTGAGTGAGTGAGTGAGTGAGCAGAAGTGAATGGAGAAAACTGAATGGACAAAACTGAGTCGACAACCGAGTTTTTTCGCCAGTGAGGTTCGTTTACTTCAGAACAGGTAAACTATATCAGATTCACAAAAGGCCTAGTTCTATCTATCAAACGATAAAGTCATATTCAAAGGCATGCCTTCCAAAATGAGCATTGATTGTTGAAAGTGACATTTGTTGAAAATTAGGCCACGCGTCAAACAGTCTTTTCGATATCTACTTTAGCAGGCTGAATGAAAAGCATCTGAAGCCTGATTATTTATGAGGTAAAGTGTGCTTGGAATGGTGTTGTTATAAGGCGATTACGAATGCAGTATAAAGGAAGTCGATAGTCTTAGAGGGCCTTCAGCTTTGAAGGCGAGATTTAATCCGAATTCCACCCTTGAATTCACAAGGCCACTGTACATGCACAACACTGTAATTAATGATGAAGGTTTTTAAATATCAAACTACTCTGGAGTACGAAATTATTCAAACTACTCTGGAGTGCGAATATTACAAATTTACCGAGTGAAGCTAATAGCTCAGTGTTTGCTTTCGATTGTACGTGTTACCAGGTAGGCTTGATTTCAGAAGGTTAGCATATACGTTTACTGCTTTTTACAAGAGTACATAAGCCTATTTGATGGAGTGGGAGTACAATTAGGAACCCAATAAGCCTTGAATTGTGGAGTATATATAATGTAAGTTCACTCACTCACTCACTTCACTTGTTTCGCTCGTGAAGTTCGCCTATTTGGATTGTGAAGTGAAAACATGTTTTGGAGACAGAGTGCAGCATAAAGAGAACTATTAATACATCAACAAGATAGATATGGATGAACGTATTGGGATGAAATTGGAGGAGCACAACTGGGCAGGATGAATGTATGATTCAGAAACATAAACAATACGCGAATGAGATGTAAAATAGTTGAATAATGGGAGAGAAACGGAATATGACAACTGAGCTGTATAGGATTTGAATGAGGGGACGTTGTAGAATGCGTTGCTGGGCTAGTTATTCAGTTAGTGGGTCGTTTTGGTCAGTCATTTAGTTACCGAGTAACTTTGGTCGGTGAGTCATTTAGTTACCGAGTAGCTTTGGTCAATTATTCGTTCGTTGATTCAGCAAATGTCTTGAAAGATGTAAGTGAGTGAGTAAACTTACATGAGTCACTTCACTCATGAAGTTCGCTCATTCGTTCAGTTATCTCTATATATAATGTAAGTTCACTCATTCGTTCAGTTATCTCTATATATAATGTAAGTTCACTCACTCACTCACTCACTCACTCGCTTCGCTTGTGAAGTCGTTCGCTCGTGAAGTTTGCTCGTTGACGCCAACACGCCAAATTATGTCTCATGTACAACGCGTAACGCGTTTATTGCTAAACGCGAAAAATTTTAATTAAAATCGTAAAACAGGGAAATACTCGTATTGTGCCCTCAGTTCGTCTATTGGAGTACATTCCGGTACTCATTCAATTCTCACCGATAAACTTCTACCAAGCTTCTCAGTTTTATCTTGTACCAGACTTCTCAATTCTACCTACTTTCAATTCTCATTTTATCTACTCTCAGTTCTCATTTTATCTACCCTCATAATCCTCATTCTTTCTCTCCACCTTTTTTTCAGCTTATCTTAAATTAAGTTATGGTTTGATGCGCAGCGAACATCCACATGCCATTTTGATACTCATCTTGCTCATCCCACTCACCCTCCTCTTCGCGTCATTGCGTACTGATGCGCCTTCTGTACTGACGCGCTTCCGCGTGTTCATAAAACAAATATGTCTCCACAGTCAAGCTCATTACTATACTCATCTCTTACTACCCTCCATCTTCCATATCCCATCTCAACCCATCTCTTACTAATTACCCCTCTACCATCTCCTCACGCATCCATCCCTCTCATCTCATCAACGCAACATCAGCGCCATCTCCACAACGCGATGTCCACGCCTCACGTCATCAACTCGCGTCAAACGCGCACTAAACCAAAAACAAACAAACAAACACGCCAAATCAGACACAAACACCATCGTAAACACAAAATCCAAACCCTCTATGGTCTCTCACATTTCCAATCGCCTAACTGGTACCTTACCATCCGCCCCCTCATTGTCCAGAAACGGCAAAAACACATTAACACAGACGTACAAGGGTTAAAAATATTTGCACCCAAAAAACGGCCCGACACTTATAAAGGCACAAGAGTTCTTCTTTCTTCTATTCATCAACTTCCAACTCATTCCAACTACTTACACTCTTTCAATGTTGTCTTTTGTCATTCTTTCTACCATCGCTGCTGTTGTTGCTGCCGAGGAGATCACCGTCACCAAGTCCAGCCTTACTGAGGTTACTGTGATCTCGTGCTCGCACGATTCTTGTGGCAAGCCAACTACCTTGGCTCCAGTTGCTACCACCTCTACCACCCCAGCATCTCCAGTCACTGTTGTTTCTGTTGAGACCGACTACACCACTTACTGCCCAGAGTCTGGTGTGACTACTGTGGTGCCAAAGAGTGCTATTACTGGAAACCACGAGGCCGCTTCTGTTGCTTCAGTCACTAAGAGCACTGTCAAGAGTTCTGCTACTTCTCCAGTGACCACTGCCCCAGTGAGCTCTGCTGCTCCAGTTGCTTCTTCTTCTGAGGCTGACTCTTATGTTGATGTCACCATCACCCCAACTGTGACTGCTTCTACTGGTGTTGAGTCCACTGTTACCAAGCAGTCTACTTTGACCAGCATCTACACTTCGGCTTCTTCTGCCGTTGCTCCAGTGAGTGTGAGCCAGATTGAAAACGGTGCCCGTAGAAATGCTGTGGGTATTGCAGGTTTGGCTGTTTTGGCCGCTTTGTTGTAAGTTAAAATAATGCTGCTATGCAGCCGGGCTATTGATTAGTCACTGCCAGCATCGAGTCGATTGCGGAGTGCAGTAGGGATAGGTAATAAAGATTTAGGAAGGGATGTAGACGAGCGAACTGAATGAACGAAGTGAGTGAAGTAAGTGAGTGAGTGAATTTTCATCATATACAGAAGTAACTGAACGAACAAGCAAACTTCACGAGAGAAGTTAGTGAAATGAGTGAGTAAGTGAACCAGGATTATAAAAGAAATAAGCCAATGAGCGTGTAAACATGCAATTGTTATCAATATACCTGATTAAGTGACTCACTCACCGTATATCGAGTGAACTGAGTTAATGAACAATCTTTACAGGAAGAAATGAACTGAACCAGCACTAAATCTGCCAAACAAGTATCAAACACTATAAAAAAATTAACCTAATGCAATGACAAAGCAAGTGAAGTAAGTCTGTGCGCTACTTTATAAAAAAAGGCGTATTAATAGATGTTCCAAATTCATTTTTCATTTGAATGGACCGTAAATCTAAGAGTACAACTAATAAATCATAGCCCTGATCGTTCCCATATCAAGTTTGTCAAATATACTTTTGATTTCTGGTCTCCCAAACATTACGGGTTTAAAAATTTTTGATTGCAAAATTGGCTGCAAAATTGGCTGCAAATCGTCTGATTCCAGAAATGGCAATAGTGGTGGCATCTGAACATTACAAGCTAACTGAGCTACGTAGTACCTAGAAATCAAGACATAAAATAAACTGTATCCATCTAGTACGTAAATATCCACCAACTCTGCCCATCCACGTTTTTGTTGCCACGAGCGAACGGTAGGGCACTAATACCGCCATACTGCATATAAGTCATATCACTTTATACACCTTCACCTCAACATATCTGCCACTCCAATAAACCTATCAAATCATGTTCACTTAAATTAAATCTCTAATGTTTATTTACTAATTTAATAGTCCATTAGTTCAGATCTTTATATATGATGTTTATCGCTCATTTTCTTTTCCTCCATGTCAGTTCACTCATTTGTTCACTCATCTCTATAAAGTAAGTTCACTCACTCACTAGCTTCGCTCATTCGTTTATATTACTCACCGACAGAGTATTGCGAACTAACGAGTGCTACAGTAAGTGATACACCATAACAAACAGTAAAGTAAATAAGTGCTTCAGTGAAGCAAAACCCCTATTTCCTCAGTGTGCTAGTGTATCTGGGTTCAATCAGAATTTGCAACTGGTATTTCCTTTCATCCTTGGACTCCAGTTCATCTTTAGTCAAAGGAGTATATACAGGGCCATCCTACCTTCAAGAAATCACACTTAAGGACATAAGGCCCGTTGCAAGGCCCGGGCCGATGTACTAGCCCTTGCTTAACCTTAGCCTATGCCGGAGTAGCCAGCTATAAGTATGACCTAGTTAGCTCTTTTGAATAAACAAGTTACAAGTCTTTCCTAAGTGAGAGTGTGAAAACCCTAACATCACTCGTTCAGTTCACTCGCGAAAAAATTGGCTGCAAATTATGGTATTTGACAGAACTTGCTTGAGGAGAATGAAGAGGCTGCAAATTGGACGAGCTAAGCGGTGAGTTATTAGACATTGTGGTAAGAGATTGAACCATCACTGAGCTTCATCTCATGTATTAGAACATGTACATGACATAACTAGTTGATATGTCTTAATGCACATCTGAACACCTGCTCCACTTACTCACTTCACTCGTTCAGTGAGTTCGCATGCTTTACCGACCCACCCACAATATCCTCCACAATTTATCTTCATGCCCTTATTCTCGTCACATTTTCCATAATATACCTGCCTTGGCCACGTACTAAAATGATAAGAGTACTTGGAGTAGCTTAAACAAGTATACACTAGAGTCATTAGAATAAATTAGTTGGGAGTGGATTAGCGCAGAAAAAGTACACACCCCGGTCTTAAAATCTCTAAAGCAGCTAGCTTGAAATATGTACACAATTACTATGAGTAAAACACACACCCGTTCACTCGTCCATCCAGTTGTCTCTGTATCCTTGGTTTTCTTTGATATCCTTATATATGTACACTCATTGATATTCTCATATAATGCACACCATTCACATCTCTATGTAATGTACACCATTTTTGTTGACTTCGTCGGTATCTCGTAATGCCTGCTGACCCGTACATCATATATGTTAGTTTACTCGGCTTTAAACAAGATTTGTTGAAGCCTTTAGCTATATCCGCGAACGAGCGGAGCGAGTGAGTGAGTAAGTGAGTTCGTAAACATATATACGGATTGACCTATAAATACGTTCAATACGAATAGGCATCTGAATGAGTGAATACATATACAGATTTACCTAAAGTGCATTGAACAAGTCAGTCTCTTCACTCACTTTATTACACTTTCTCGTCCATTCACCTATCTACATAATGTATATTCACTGGCTCCGTTCGGATCGTTTGTTCGTTCAGATGCCAGCTATAAAGTAGTTTACTCACTCACTCACCTCACTTCTTCGGTTATCTGTATATATCTTTGTTCATTCGATTAACTTGCTCGTTTAATTATCAATTTCTCCTTCATGTGTCGCCCAATCATTCGGTATCTATATATGTTCACTAAGTTCTCAATTCAGTCAGTGAGTCAGTTGGTTAGTGAGTTACTCTGTCAGTCAGTCACTCGCTCTATGATGTAAGTTCAGTCAGTCAGTCACTCTATGATATAAGTTCACTCACTAACTTTACTCGCTTCGCTCGCTCAGTTCGTTCATTCGTTCGGTTCGTTCACTCGTTCAGTTCTCATCACTCCGGTACCCTAAATCGCATCTGCTGACCTTCCGTGTAAACCAGATCCAAAACCCCCTCAAAGTCACCATTCTTCTTCAACTCCACCGCACGGCGGTACAAAGCCAAAGCACCATGCGCATCCTCAACAGAGTCATGGTTACCCGTCTGCACCTTACGCCCCAACACCACATACACCAAGAACTTCAAACTAAGCTGGCGCTTGAAGTCGCTCTTGTAGTACAACTCCGCGGTGTCACGAATTTGCTCGCGAGGAACGTGGATGTTGATGCAGCGGAAATCGTTGTACAAGCCGTGCCCCACAAACACTACGCCCATATTAAGCAACAACCAAAGGCGTCGGTAGGCGGTCTGGCGCGGAACCAAGCGCTTGGTCAGAGTGTTGATGTCCAAGTCGCCCGGCTCAATGCCCGAAAAGCTTGTGGTGTAGTCGTAGATATCGCTAGTATGCATGATGAAGTCGTCGATGAAGGCCACGCCCCACTTGGGGCCGGGCTCTCCGCGCAAGACACTAAGGCGTGCGAGCGAAAGCTGTTTGGGGCGAATCACCTTGCGGGTGCCGTCGTAGTGCACCTCAACCTCCTCGGGGCGCAAAGTGACGAACTCTGCATCTATGGCCACGAGAGATCCTGGGCGAGGTGCTTCCTCGCGCGTGAGGAGTTCGAACTCCCGCTGGTGCGACGAGCGTATGGCTGCGGAGAAGTGGTCAAGAGAGGGTTCTCCAAGGGGATTGGACTGACTAGGGTTGCTAGAGTCACTAGATTCAGTGGAACCATTCAGCGGCAGTTCCGAATATGTAGGCCCACTAATACCAGTCCCACTAGTCCCACTCGGTCTATACAACACCCCCAGATCAACATTGAAATTCCCATAGTCAAAATGCTTGAATCGACCACCCACACTACTATACACCAACAGCACCGGACGCTTCCACGATAAATCAAATACCTCGTCTTCATCCACAACTGTCACAAGAAAGTCATTAAACAACACCCACCTTTGCTCAATGCGTACATAAGCCACGAGATTGTGTGCTCCCGTTACAGCATCTGCCAGGTGCGAGATCTCACACACATATCCTACTAATTCGTAGCGCGAAAAACCATCGGGAACCTTGCGGTACTTCAGCGGTGGCATCGTGGCGCGCACAGCGCAGCCCTGCACGAAGAATTCGGGCACCAACCAACGCTTGAAGCTACTGATGAGCTTGAGCTCATCATTGGAAATATTCACATTGAGCGATACCACGGGACAGAAGGCCGAAATTCCCGCAGCCTGCACCGCATACTCAAGGTAGGTGACAAGATTAGTGGACTTGCGAGCAGTGGCTGGTGTGGCAAGCGAGCGGTTCAGCAGAAGGAGAATACTCATCTTGTTGAGTACCGAGCTCGGTGGGGTGACGAGGTCAAGCAGGTAGATGTGTGAGGACGCATTGAAGCCCACCATTTCGGCGAGCTGGTTGGCATGCGGGCCGAGCTCGCGGTGAATTTGGTCCAAAAGGTAGTGGTTGAGGTCGATGGAGAGCGTACGGAGGTCGTGGGCATTGAGTGTGGCACCCTCATTGGTGTTAGTGAGCGCGGGTGCAAGCGTGTTGATGGTTTGTGAGAGGTTTGCGGTGGTGACGTTTGTCTGCTTAGCCTTGTGCATCATGTCGAAGAGGTAGCCAACGTCGTGGGTGAGCGATGGATTGGAGTCCAATGGCGTGGCATTCACATCCAAGCTCTCGCGCGCCAAGCTTCCCACCACCAAGTTGTAGAAGCACGGCACATAGCGCCACACCTGTAACAACGCATTGCCGTACAGGTTGTCGACGTGGTTCTCCAAGCCGCAGTGTGCGGTGTTGTTGAAGCTGGCGAAATCAAAGTCTTTTACGCCGAACTTGGAGTACTGGATCTGGTGCTTGGTGTGGCGGGCCAGGAAAATGTCGAGTGTGGGCTGGGGGGTGCGGGTGTCGCTCAAGAAGCGAGGGACGCCTGGTCTGGAGGGAGCAACAAGGGAGTAGTAGGGATTGTAGCCGGACAAGGAGCTCACGGTTAGTGGATTGAGGGTCTGGGGAGAAGTATTTCCGTCCAAGTGTAAAAGGGTGAATGTGTTTTTGGGGGTGGAGGAAGTGGGTTGGATCAAGTTATGACTTGATTCTGAACTGGAAGTTTTAGAACTCAGGGGAATGGAAGGTTTAGAACTCAAGGGGATTGAATTTCCAGAACTCAGGGGGCTGGAAGTCCCCTCGGTACTTTCAAGCTCTTGTATTCCTATACCCCTCGGAACCTTAGCAGTCTCCTTCGCAAAAACCATATTCAGCGGCCAATTGGATAACAACGGATCCTTATAATAGGGCATACCCACCACATTCAAAGGCACATCATCAAACCCAATCGGAACAGGAGCAACATATGGGTCCGCATGCTCTGTCGGAGCAGCAAAACTCACAAATCCCTCGCCCGTACCCATCGACCACAAGTGCATCTCCGAGTCGCCTGCAAAGGCCAAATAGTCACCATTGCTCGACATTTCCAACAGCCGTACCTCGTCTGCCTGGTAGAAAAACACATTGGTCTGGTCATAGATGTCCACAAACAGAAGCTGCCCCGTGCGCAGCGCCACCACCATGATGTTGGGCAATTTAGGGTGGAACCGCACATGTGTAGGCCCGGCTGGGAACGGGTACGGTGCGAGTGGTTTCATCATGCGAATATCATATATGTTTACCAAGGGATCCACTACCGTCTCCATTTGTGCATGGTATCGCCGCGTGGAGTAGCCACAAGTGGCGATGTACGGCCCACGTACGTCCATGTCTGCGAGCACGCCACTGTGGCCACTAAAGTGTTTGATTGTGGAATTGGACTGTGGGTCGAAAAGTTCCAAAGCGCCACTGTGCATACCGAGCGTGAGGAACTTAGGCGAGTGGTTGAGTAGCGTGATGTTTCCCTCGGCAATCTTGGTTACTGAGCCTGGTGAGTTTGTGTCGAAGCTGTAGAGTCCGTTATTTGTGCCGATTGCGACCCCATTGGTACCGGCTGAGGTCAATGTCTGGAGGGAAGGATGAGTGGAATCGACGGAGAATTTGGGAGAATCGACTGGGAGTTTGGACGCGTCGATGGAGAACTTGGCCACTCCTTTGCGTGTGTTGAAGTTGACGTTTGATCGCAGGAGCAGCAATATTCCGTCGCGGTGGTTGATGAACTGGGATACGGCGTTTGTTGACGCGCGGAAACGCGTGTATGGGGCTAGGGTGGCGCCTTCGGGGGAGTATGATTGGACATATCCATGGGAGTCTGCTGACCACAAGAGGTTTTGGGAGGTGTCGAAGAGGATTGCGGAGGGTGAGCCGTGTAGGCGGAAGACCTCGTTCCAGGAGTCCATGATGAATTTATTTGGGCGAGCGAGCGAACGAATTTTACTAATTCACTTCATGAGCGAACGAACTTCACGAGCGTAGCGAGTGAAGTGGGTGAGCGAGCGAGTGAGTGAGTGAGTGTGTGAGTGAGTGAGTGAGTGAGTGAGTGAGTGAGTGAGTGAGTGAGTGAGTGAGTGAGTGAGTGAGTGAGTGAGTGAGTGAGTGAGTGAGTGAGTAGTGAGCTTTCATTATATATAGAGATTACCGATCGAGGGCACAACATCATGAGCGATGGAGTGAGTGAGGAGTAAATAAACATTATAGATAAGTGAGTGAGTGAATAAACATTGAATATATATGTGAGCAAGTGAATAACGTTCTGATAAGTGAGCGAGTGAATATACATTAATAGATAAGTGAGCGCCTGAATATCCCTTTTGATAATTGATTTGAGTGGTTATATGGAGAACAAAATAAGTTAGTGAATACAAGATAAGCGATCGAGTAAACATTATGACTGATTTTTGGTGAGCAAGATGTAGAGATTCTGCTTTAGCGAACATTAAACAGAGATAACTGTTAGTGAACATTAGATTAGTAAGTCGACCGAACTTTACGAGCGAAGTATGTGAAGTGAGTGAGTGAGTAACAGAGTTAGTGAGAGAGAGACAGTGTCAGTGAGTGAATATATATTATCTAGATATCTGAACAAGTGGATGGACATACATCACGTAAACAACCCAATAAAATCAGTGTGTATATACACAATAGGCGACTCAGTAAAATGAATGTGTGAATATTATAAACTCGAACATATAGTATGTAAATGGGTTTGATTGAACGAGCGGAGAGAGCACCCACTCATCTATAGATTACACCCACTGACTCTTCCAGTTATCTCTAACTCAGTGAGTGTGAGTGAAGAATATAGAGTAACTAAGTGACAAACAATTTGAAACGACTGAGTGAGTAAAACATGGAAATTGAATGAGTGACAAAAACCAACTGAACGAGTAATCAAGACTATATAGAGATAGCTGAGGAAGTGACTGAGCAATAAAAAAACTATATCATCATGAATTTCTGTCCTCATTTCTTAGCGTTCAGTCCAAAGTAATTTAGTCCCCAATGTTCTCACCATAGCAAACTTTCCCCCTGGATTGTCTCGTCATAGATATACTCCAAAAGTTTAAATTCCCCTTTACAGCACCTTCAAGCATTGCAAAATGTTATAAATGATACATTTTAAATGCCAACACTATTATACTTATCATTGTGGCACTCACTAAGACACTAAATCATTCACTCACTCACTTGACGAGCGAACACTTATTAAATCATTCACTCACTCACTATACTCGCTTCGCTGGTGATGTTCGTCAGTCGGTGATTTATTCTTACTTACTACTTTGCAGTTGATTTAACACTAATATAGAATCACTAATATAGAAACACTCACACTGAGTTAACACTATAAAGAATACTCACTAAGAGCTCACTAACTCTGTCAGTTCGTAATTGCCTTACTGACACACTTACTAAATCATTCACTCACTCACTTCACTCGTGAAGTTCGTCAGTTCATGATTGTCGACAGCTAACTCCTATAATGAATATTCACTCACTCACTCACTTCAGTCGCTTCGCTCGTGAAGTTCATGATGTCCGTATATTACAAACCCGCCTGCCGAAAATACCTAGCCTAGTTCTCCTCACTCTTCTTGTAATCCTCAAAAGCACTCAAAGCATCCGCAAAGTGGCTCTCAAACAACGCATCGTCAGCCAACAAAGCCAAAATGTCATCGTTGTCCAAGTCTAACATCATACCCGTGATCTTACCAGCAGCCTCAGGCTCCTGGGCTTGGCCAGTGGCAACAATCTTGGGGTACAACTCCTCACCCAAAATTCTCTTCTGCTGGTCCTCAGGAACATTGGCAATCAACTCGGCCAACTCCTTGGTTGGTCTCTTCTGTGGAACAGGACCTGGGCCGCGAGGGTAGTAGCCACCTCTCTGGCGCATCTGGCCCTGGAAGTCAGGGTAACCCTGTGGAGGCATACCGTACACTGGAACAGGCTGGCCGTTAGGACCAGGTCTAGGCCACTGCTCGTTTCTGCGCATCATCATCTGAGGATTTGGAGGGAAAGGACCCTGACCACGACCGTTTGGTGGGAAGAATCCCTGCTGACCAAAAAACATTGGAGGCATGAACTGACCTGGAACACCAGTGGCAGCAGCATTCTGCATTCTCATCTGGTTACGGGCCTGAATTTGCTGCGACAACTGCGAGCGTCTGACATCCTTTCTCTGAGCAAGGGCAACGTACAATGGCTTACCCTTGACCATTCTCTGGTTCATCTCAGTAATGGCCTTGGTGGCCTCCTCTGGGGAAGAAAAGCACACGAAACCAAAGCCCTTAGACTTGCCAGTCTCATCAACCATGACCTTAGCAGAGGTGATGGTACCGAAAGGCTTGAACTCCTCCTCCAAGGCCTCGGAGTCAATCGTGTCGTCCAAGTTCTTGACAAACAAGTTGACACCCTGGTACTTGGAGATCTTTTCCAAACGAGCAGTTTCGTACTTCTTCTTCAACTCCTCCATTCTCTCTCTCTTCTTCTGTGCACGACCAACGTAGATCTTCTGGCCGCTAACCTCAGAGTCGTTCAACTCCTCCACGGCCTTAACAGCAGAGTCGTGGGACTCGAAGTTGACGAAACCAAAGCCACGGGACTTACCCTCGCTGTCCTTCTCAAGGTGGACCGAGGTGATGGCACCAAAAGGCTTGAACAAGGCCTCGAACTCGGCCTCTGGCAAGTCAAGTGGGATGTTCTTGACATAAATGTTGGTGAAGTTGGCCTTCATTTCCTCAAACTTGGACTCACGGTCCTGTTTGGAAACGTGCTTACCAACGTAAACCTCAAGGTCGTTCAACAACATACCGTTGACGTTGTCAACAGCAGCCTGCGCAGCCTCGGCGGTTTCGTAGTGCACGAAACCAAAACACTTGGACATACCCATCTCATCGGTGGCGACCTTGCATGACAAAATTTTACCGAAAGCGGAGAAGGTGTCGTGAAGCGCCTTGTTGTCGATAGCAGGGTGCAAGTTCTTGATGTAGATGTTACCATCACCGTTTCTTCTCATGCTTGGGTCTCTCTGGGACCACATGATACGGCATGGACGACCCTCGATGAGGGAGTAGTTCAACTCCTCCATAGCGCGCTCTCCATCCTCGAGCTTGTGGAAGTTGACGTAGGCGTAACCAAGAGACTTCTTGGACACGGCGTCTCTGCACACTCTAATGGAGGAGACCTGGCCGATTGGCGAGAAGATCTCGAAAAGAGTGGCTTCGTTAATGTTTGGGTTCAACTCACCCACGTAAAGTGAGGCGGAGCTGTCGGCAACGCCACTGGAGGTCTGTTCGACCTCTTCCTGCTCCTCAACTGGCTCCTTGACGCTCAACTTCTCCAAAGACTCCTGGACCTGATTGGTTTCGGCGGCAGACATGTTTTTTTTTTCTTTTTTAGACGGTTTAGGTGTTGGATACGTGGTATCGGGATGTATCGTGGATACAAGGGTGACAAGAGTGGTGTGTGATTTTAAATTTGGGTTGGTGATGAGGAAAAATTTTCAGGAAAAAAAAAGCAGTACTAGAACACTCACTGACGAAGTCAGTGAGTGTTGAGTAGTTCTAAAATAATTGTAAGTACGATCACGAACAATCACGAACTGAGTCAGTGTGTGATTAATGAGTGATTAATGAGTGATTAATGAGTGATTAATGAGTGATCAGTGAGTGATCAGTGAGTTCTATAATATAGACTTCAGTGAGTGATCAGTGAGTCAGTGAGTGATTAGTGAGTGATTAGTGAGCAATCAGTAAGTGCTATAATAGACACCAATGTAAATGATTCACTCAGTAACTAAGTCATTCACTGATCCTCTGGTTCATTCACTTACTAAGTCACCCACTTACTCACTGACTTCGTCAGTTCGTTGGTCAGTTCATAACAGGCAGCATCTGATATATAAAATGCTGCCAAATTACAGATCAATGCTGCCAAATTACAGATCAGATGCTGTCAAAGGTATATAAGAACAATTTTTTTTAAATACAAGCAGCACATGCTATTCTCTTACGAAAATGGTGGCCCCCTGACATGGCTGCTACTGTATTTCAGTGTTATATCAACGCAACTGACGAAGTCAGTGAGTGATTTGATGAGTTACAGTATTAGTGATTATAAATATGATCACATCAGTCTTAACTGAATTTTTATGATAAACCGACTGTCAGAGTGTTACCATAACTAGTACCAACTCGTGGTATTTATGAAATTCAACTGACACTTGATACTATTGTAGCTTGTATCAACTCATGATATCTAGAAATTCAAACAGTCAGTGAGTGCTACAATTATTACAATTTTAAAACTGATTCAGTTAGTGCTCTACTATAACTCATGATTATTGTGAAAATGTCAAGTCATCGAACTTCACGAGCGAAGCGAGGGAAGTGAGCGAAGGAGAAAACTAACATTGGGAGAAAACTAACATTGGAAGAAAACTGAATGAGCGAACTGATCTTTTCAAAGAGAGAAATGGAAAAGTGATTGAGTGTGTTCCCTTCTAACATTGAAGATAACTGAACAAATATATTGATAACTGGTACTATAACTTCTGAATATTGGGAAGTTCTCAAGTTATTTGGCGCTCACTATAACTAAGTTATTGTGAAGTTCCTATCAGTTAAAGCTTCAACTGGACCCATGATTTTGAGTTCGGTCTTAATACTAGATTCAGCTCATTATTTAATAGTTCATTTAGTGAGTGCAATCACAACTAATGATAACTCATGATTATTTGGAAGTCAATCTAAAACAACACTGAGTCATTATCCTTAAAAGTTGTCCTCAGTCATCATCCCTCGGTCTTTACCCTCAGTCATCATCCTCAGTCATTATCCTCAGTCATCATTTTCAGTCAGTGCCACATACGAGTCCAAACTTATCACTACATGAAGTGCAACTTTAGTACATGTATATTGCCCAAGCGAACTTCATGAGCAGAGCGAGTGAAGTGGGTGAATATGTGATGTGTGTTGGTGAAGTTTGTTAGTGATGTTTGTTAGTGAATGAGCGAGTGATATGTTGACAGAACAAGTGAACAAGTCACTCAGTAAACTTTAATGTGTAGATGTCATATATTGTCCAAACTAGTCATCGCCTCCCCCTACAGCCTCCCATACTAAATATACAGCCTAAACTTGTATTCACTCACTAACTCACTTCACTCACTTCGCTCGTAAAATTCGTTCATCCTTTCATCAACATCATTGCCCAATTCATCGAAACAACCCCACTTGTCGCGGTTTCGCTACCACAGTGATGTAGTGTGGATGATAGAGATCGGTTCTCATCGACCTCATCTCGGACTGCATATAGTGAACGAACATAAGATAACTGAACGAACGAATTCACGAGCAAAACGAGTGAGTGAGTGAACATTGAGTGAGAAATTGCTAAATGATATTTTGCGAGTGAAGGGGGTGAGTGAGTGAGTGAATAGTGACTGAGTAATGAATAGTGAATAGTGAATAATGTACTACACTACATAGGATCTCATTCACTCTACATAGGATCTTATTCACTCCACTTGAATCTCGTGAAGTTCACCATAAACAGACTTAAACAAGGAACAGCACAGTGAAACACACTTGCCGCAATAACAGACTACCATGAATACGATATACAATAAAACTAACCAATGAACAGACTAACACAAACATATATGTCAGTGGGTACTAGGTAACAGACTAACACTAACATTATGTCAGTTTGCATTCTAATACATAAATCGAAAAGTGCCATTATATATTCGAGTTTCTGACGCTTCACTGGGTGCCACTACATCTCCAAGCCAACTGATGAAGTTGGTGCCTCCACATAGTGTGAAGCCACAATACCAAATCACACTGCCGAAATCATTGATTTTGTATGAGATGGGTTAGACCGTTGGTATAATTTAACTGAAAGATTAAGATAATTGAAGATATTAAACAAATTGAAGGCAACTATCGCAAAGCAATTAGAAGTTAAAACAATCAGAAAAGGTATTATGGTCAGAACAAGAATAGATTTTCACTCAGATAGTAATCCCACTCACTCACTCACTCATTTCACCAGCGAAGCGAGTGAAGTTCGTCTAATACTGGATCACTATGAAATCATATCCATCTCCACTGAGGTGCCCTTACCCACCGAAAGATTTTTAGAACTCGATCGTAAATCCATAAACTCTATTCACTGAATAATTCTGTTTTGTGTTACACGATTACTGAATATCTCTGGTTTTGTGTCATGGTTATTACTTCTATATTTGTGTTCATGACTATGGAATACGTCAATTTTTGTGTTACATGATTAACCATAAAGTGACTATTACTGGGTGTCTCTATAAACCCATGTTTAAAACCCACAAAATGTTTCACTGGAACTTCATGAACTCACCACTAAATTTTACAAGCTGTTTCCACTGATCATTAACACGTTCAGTTTTGTCTAATTTTATATGAAAGTTCACTCACTCACGTTACTCGCTCCGCTCGTAAAGTTATGAACTCACCATTGGAATTCATAAACTTGGTGTTACCCGCTTAATGCATATACTCCATCGGTACCTGTCTGACGAATCTCGCCAAATCAGTACAGCTCGGATAACATCATCTATATGGCGATACTTTATTGCTCGTTTGGAAACCTCCTGTTTAGTGACCAAGTCACTTATACAAATTGTTTTATCATTCACTAGCTTGACTTTTCAGTTTGCTAATCAATTAAATCGTTCAGACTATTCATAACAGTACATTGACCTTCAAGAAGTAGATAAGATCACTTAAGTTGCTCAATCACTTACTCAATCACTCACATTACTCAATTTCTGACTAATACTACATTACGCAATCAATCATAATACTCTCATTCGTTACTAATACTACATCACTCACTCACTCACTTCACGAGCAAAGCGAGTGAAGTTCGTTTACTCGTTCGCTCTTTTTTTCCTTATCTGGTTTTTTGCAGCCAAAGACTTTTTAGTAACTAGTTGTTCGTTCACTCAGTTACTGTTCACTCAGTTACTGTTCACTCAGTTTCTGTTCATCACTTGACTCGTGAACAGTGTAAATCACCCACTGGGTCTACTCTTGGAGCTAAATCCTATACATTTCATTGTCTTAAGTAGCAAATTGAGATATTCAAAAGTTCACATTGAACAGAATCACAGGACAGAAAAGCGTACCAGAAAAGTGTTGACTCAGGTAATAGAGTGAACTACTTATACGGATGGTGAACTTCAGAAATTAGTAAACGATTTGAGTAAACTCCTTCATACGAACAGTTTACCACTTCACGAGCGAAAGCCTCATTAGTAATACAAAGGACCAGTTTTAAGTTATAAACACTAATACAAAGCCATAGATTAGTTTCAATGGTTACATAAAGTCTTTTCTCCAACATCAATTATAATACAAAACCAACACCATGTCATTATGTTTTTGTTACCGGGGAGAACAAAAACTAAGTGATTGAATGATAATTTGACATTAATTTATGTGACTGCATTATCACTCACCACTCTTACTCGTTGTTTTATCTCTATTTATGTTGATTCACTCACTCACTCACATAATTCTCTCACTTAACTCACTCACTCGTTCACTCGCTTCGCTTGTTTGCTCGTTCTTACTTATTTGAGAGAACTCACTGAACTATTTTCTAAGAAATAACCCTATAATGCACTGGAAGTTCAACGACTGCATATAATACTACTCTAGTACAAGACTACATACAAGGCTACCCTTTTAAGAAGTCATACTTTATCGCGACTAGTTTTATGCCCTGTGCCAGGGCCGATGCCCTAACAAAAGTTTTCTAACTAGGTTTATAGCCCCAATCAAAGCCAGGACTGAATGTTTAACTATAAGAATGTTCTAGTTAGCTCTTTGAGCAAACTAGTTACAAACGTTAGCAAAAAGTATTAGATGAAATAAGACATCTAAAAACCATTAGGAATTGAAATACATCTTAACACCTAAAACTCAAGAAACGAAATAAAACTAAACAAATGGACCATCTGAAAATCACTATGCATGCATGTACACCTTAACATCTCAAACTGAATAAATCCCTAAAACTAAACAAGAGACCATCTAAACCTAAAACCGAACTAATGAACTAAAACCAAACAAATGAACATCTAAAATCAAAAGAAATTAAACCTATACTGTTGATTTCACACTCACTCATTCGGTTATGAAGTTCCACTTTTACGCACTTTCTTAACTAACTCGTTCTGTTATCTCTATATATACTGTTTTTACTCGTTCACTTTTCTTGAAGTGAGTGAGTGAGCGAACGGATGAGTGCACTTTATGAATAAAATTCAATAAATCATGCACTTTTCTTTCATGAAATAAGTTCATTCACTCTCACTTTTTTTTATGAAGTTTAATCACTCACTAATCCATTCATATTCACTTCTTTTTATGGAGTAAGTTCACTCAGTTCGTCCGCTCGTTCTTTCTAATCCTCCCATACATCTCCGCAATCTTCCTGCTCTCAACTTTCGCAGGCCAGTACAAACGCGCACGCGACCACAAATGCCGCCTCTTTCTCTCATCATCCTCCTTCGCAATCAAATCTCCCACCGCACAAAGCTCACGCTTCAAGGTCTTGGCCCACTCGTGCTTCTCCATACCGTGGGCACCCCTCTGAAGCGTCCGAAGCGACAGATCAACAGGCTGAAGCAGTCTATCACACTCATCCTCATCCATACTATCATACTCGGGAGACCTATCAACAGGTTTGGAAGGTTCACTATCATTTCTGTCATCACTTCTTCTCTTTTCAACCTTATCATCAGGTTTTCTCTTCTCAACTTTTCTCTTCTCAACCTTTCTCTTTATCTCCCTCTTTCCCCCCTTCTCTCCCTTTACTATTTTCGCTCCCCCCTCTTTTGCTGCCTCCCCCAACAAACTAAACAAATAGTCAACACGACGTCCTAAATGAACAGACCCAGGAACCTTCTTCTTATCCTCCCCATCAAGATACATCTTGTTCTGCAAACCCAAAACAGGATCATCTCGAATCTGCACCCACAGCCCATACCCAAACTTGTAAACACCAACAAGCAACATGGCATCATCTCGCGGCCCCCACTCACACGACCATGCCTGGACCTGTTTAGGAACCCGTGGAAGCTCAAACAGCGTGGGCCGGTCAGCAGGAACTAACCTCTCCAAACGACGCATGTCAACAGGCCTCATGAGCACAAGCTCCGCATTAATGTTTTTGACTCCATTGTACTCGAAAAGAACCGCCTTCTTCTCCTTCTTTTTCGCAAGCCAAAGAGCAGTCCCGTCTTGCTTCTTTTCCAACTCCGCTAACGCACGAGCACGACGAGCCTCCTCCTCACGAACCAACTGCTTGGCCATACTGGACATCTCGGCATACGCATGCTTGACCAAAACCGGGTTTTTGTTGGTGATAGTACCATCTTCAACGAGCTGCTCCCATTTCCCAGTAAGATCCCCAAGCTTGAGGATCGCACGGTAAATTCCCCTGGTTTCCTTTTCAGAAAGAACAAATTTTTCTGTCTTCTTTGGCTCCTCCTCCTCTCCTTCCTCATAACTCCTCACAGTTTTGCGCCTCAGGTGCATTGCAATTTGCTCCTGTAAATAAGCCTCGTCAGCACGCTTCTTTTCCTCCTCCTTCAACCGAGCAAGCTCCTCCTGAGGAATAATATCATCCCACTCCACATCCGCCTTGTAATCCGTAACCTCAAACTGCTTCAAAAACTCCTCGGATCCGAGAGACAGCTCCCCAAGTTCCGGCGTGGTAACATGGTCCTCGGCACGACTCAAAACATCGTCCAAGTTCAAGTCCTCCAACTTTTTCTGATTCTCATTCTCCTTGAACATGTTGCCCGCACCAAACTTGAGAATCTGCGAAAGTTCATTTGTTGAAGGCTCGGCCTTGGTCTTGGCACTGGGGTCCGTGATCCCCAATGAGATGATGGCGTACTCAAGAACCATCTTTTTACGAGCACGCTCCAAAATCTGCTCCTCAACAGTGTCTTTGCTCACAAAACGGTACACAGAAACGTGGTTTTTCTGACCAATACGATGGGCACGGGCCATGGCCTGGAGATCGGCTTGTGGATTCCAGTCGGAATCAAAGATAATCACAGTGTCAGCAGTCATCAAGTTGATACCCAAACCTCCCGCACGGGTGGAGAGCAAAAACACGAAATCCGCCGAGTCGGGCGCGTTGAAATGGTCAATGGCTATGCGTCTTTGTGAGGAAGGAATTCCTCCGTCAAGTCGCTGGAACTGGTGGCCCTTGATCAGAAGATAGTCCCCGAGAATATCGAGCATCCGCACCATTTGCAGGAAAATCAACACACGGTGGCCTTCTTTCTTGAGCCTCGTGAGAAGTTGCTCAAGAAGCACCATTTTTCCCGAGGACATGATGAGCCCTCGAAGCACCTTTTCGCGCGAGGGCGCATCACGAAGACTTTCGCGTGCCATCGCACGCTCCTCCGCACCGTCAAAGAGGTACGGGTGGTTCAGCGCCTTTTTCAACTCGCTCATCACATTGAGAAGCGAGATCTGCGAGCCCTTGTTGCCTGCATTCAACGCCGAGTAGTTCTTGGTGATGATATTACGGTAGTACTCAGTCTGCATGTCTGAGAGCTCCACACGCAAAATACGCTCTGTCTTGCTCGGAAGACTCTTTTCCACATCCTTCTTCAACCGACGCAAAATAAACGGCTGGATCTTTTTCTGGAGGTCCTTGATGTATTCCTCTTGTTGAGCATCGGGATCATCAAAGTCGATTTCCTGGTCGATATTGAACCGACCAGGCATGAGGAAATTACACAAAGCAGCCAACTCTTTCATGTTGTTCTGCAACGGAGTACCCGTGATGAGTAACCTGTTGGCAACACGAAACAGCCGCAATGCCTCGTACAACAGCGACTCGGCATTCTTCAACCGGTGTGCCTCGTCCACGGCCAAGTACTGCCACCGGAGAGCCCCAAGTTCCGCTTTATCCTTCAAAATGTACTCATAAGTGGTCAAAAGAACATTGAACTTGGGCTTCCCCGTACTGCCATACCATTCATACTCACGAATATTTTTCCTCGATGCCGTGTTTCCGAGATAATAAACACAATTGACATCCGGGGCCCACTTCTCAAAGGTCTCCTGCCACGCGGGGATTGTGGAAAGAGGTACCACCACGAGATGTGGGCCGTTCTGGCGCCGTGCGTATATCAACCACGAGAGAAACGCCACGGTTTGCACAGTTTTACCCAACCCCATCTCATCCGCAAGAATACCGTTCTCATTGCGCAGCCAAAGGAAGGCCATCCAGTTCAACCCGGTCAACTGGAAATCACGCAACTCACCGTTTTTGATGAAAACAGGCTGTTTGACTAACTTCTCAAACCGCGGCCGTCCACTGGCGGGGTACGATGCACTCAAGTTGGGGAGAATCTTCAGCTTTTGCCGTGTTTGGAACCGTGCAACTTGTTCGGGGGCCACAAGTGCGATCTCCTCGGCATTTTCCCACAGACACTCGTCATAGTAGAGTCTCTTCCATTTGCAGTAGTATTGGAGCTGTTGGATTCCATTGATATCCACACGGTCTGCAGCCACAATGCGCTCCACCTGTGTGTACTCTTCGTGCTCGTCGCGTCTGCGCTCACGCTCAATATCCATGGCCTCAATATCTTCGGTTGTTGTCATGGGATCGCGGCGGATCTCGTCATCCGCGATAATATACTGCTTGATGTAATTATCGATTTTGCGGAAGCCTTTGTAGGATTTGAGGGTTTCCCAACTTTCCCACGTGTTGTGACGGTGGGACTTTCCTGTCCACTTGACTTTGAAAAGGTAATGAGATTTAGCAGAGGAGAGGGTGGGAACGAAGTTAGACTGGTTAGACTTTCCATTTTGTTGAGGTCTTTGCTCAGCTCTTTCCTCGGCTCCTTCCTCATCTCTGTCCTCCTTATGATCCAAAACCATGTCTATTCCCTCTGTGGTCTCGGGCTCCACCAGCTCCGTATAGTAATATTCCTCCCCCCCACTCTCTAAAAACTCGTCCTCGTTGTCTTCCACTGCGTAATTCACCTGCCTGTTGTTTCGTGCAGAAAAGCGCACTTCTGCTGTTTTTGTGCGTTTTGCGCGTTTTGCTGGTTTCTCAAAGTCATCGTCCGATTCCTCGAAATCGTCGTAGTCGTCGTGAACCTCGCGTTTTTTGCGTGGCATTTCATCTTCCGACTCACTTTCGACCATGGGAGCGGCACGCCGTTCTCGGTGCAGTCTGCGGAGACCGTAGAGTTCGGGGTTGAGTGCTGCTTCCTCGGGTATTTCAACGGCCATGAGGGTTGGAGTTGAGACTTGATCAAGGGAAAAGTGTGAAAAGTTGGTGATCAAAGGATTTGATCAATTCCTGATAGTATTCAATCAACAGTATGATATTGATAATCAACAGTATGATATTATTCAATCAACAGTATAATATCGATACTATTCAATCAACAGATAATATTCTTCACGATAGTATTCGCGTCTTAGTACCGCGTCTTCGTATAATATTCTTCAAGATGATATTTGTCGCGTCTTCGTATTATATTCTTCGCGCCTTCGCTTCTTATCGCGCCTTCCTATCAGATCCTCGACTAATCAAAGACCGAATCAATCCAGTAGTCGTGATTCTTGATTCTGTCTTCTCAGTAACCCGATGTATCAATACCTTGATATATTCAGGTCTATTCAAGAGTTGACCTCGACCAAAAGGTTGTTCCAATAACACGAGCAGTCAGTTCTATCTGCTGCAAATCTTATCAGCCTTTATTAGTTGTATCAACCTCTTTTAGTTGTATCAACCTTTTTGTATCAACCTTTTTGTATCAACCTCTCAGTATCAACCTCTATCAGTTTTATTAACCTTTGTAGTATCAACCTTTGTCAGTTAACAAAACCTTCTTTATTCAGACTTCTTCCTTTAGTCTTCTTCCTTCACCTAGCTAGTGCTTGGTCGTAATGTACCCTAACTTGTAGTGGACAATATCCAACTGTCTATATCGATCCTTGTATATGATCGATCCTCGCGCACTTGTTGACAAAGGAAAATTTTTATTTGAGAAAAACACGAACAATTTCGGATGACCGACACTTACGACTTGTATCTAGTAGTACATTGTATATAGTGCTATGGAGGGAGAGAGCCAGATGAGGCTAAAATTTGCAGCTTGGCGAAATCATCCCGGCTTTTCCAACAAAAATTACTTTGCAGACTGCTCCAACTCGGGGCTGGTGTTGTAGTGATGCTCAATTCGACTCACTCGTGATGCTCTGTTGGAGTCAATCGTGACGCTCGCACAGTACCTGCGGAATGGAAACCCCCTGGCTTCCATTTTCGTTCGGTACAGTCATGCCCAGCCTACGCCGGTCCCAGAATCACAATACATAGGCCTGCTATACGCTGTATTGCTGACTAGGACCATGCTGTTTGAGTATGGTAATCCATACTAGCGCCATGGACAAACAGCATGGACTAGTCAGAAAATAACAGCCATACACTCTTTGAAACACGCTTTTTGCAGCAATTGATATCTCGGTCATCCCAAAGTCTTTGAACGTGAAACCTTGGGAGAATGCCAAACTTGCAGTGTACAATGAGATGGCATTGTAAACTGCAACCATTGCATCATATCACATTTGGCCGTCTGTCTACGTTTTTGCAGCAATTGATATCTCGGTCATTTTGGGCCTGTTCAAGGTGAAACTTTGCAAGTATGCCATTTTCGCAGTGGAGAACAAGATGAGATCATGAACTGCAAACATTAACTGCTTAACCAGCCCTAGACTCAGTAATCAACCACAACTCCCTCTTCACCTTCACACCCTGATCTCTTCATCTCTTTTTCCATACTTTGAAAGCACACATACTCTTCAAAGGGACTGTGCAGTGCACTGTTTAGCTGGGGTTTGATAGGATTTGGCATTTTGCAGCCATCTCCTCGCCATACTACTCCTCTTCCAAGCTTTAAACTTCGAAAACATCCCGTTGCAATATATTCCGCGAAGTACATCAACACAGGCCTCTAAACAGCCCTCCTTCATTATGCCAGCCTTTTTCATGTTTATCAACATACCAAACTGCGGTTTCCCTCTCTTTTATATCAGTTTTGTCCTTTTAAAACATTCAATACAACATGGATTGAGCTGTATGTTTCGAGAGTTGTCATTTTGTAGACGTAAAGTGCATTTCTGGCGTTTGTCTTTCCAAGACTCGAGCGATTCTTCCACCATTATTCTCTTAATCCCACATTTCTTCGGATATTCACCCAGTTCACACCCTGCACTCATACTGCACTTGTTCGACACTTACCCAGCGCTTTTCTGACCCTCAACTCCAATCCAACATTCTGATCTAGCACTTCAAATCCATCACAATATATCCTTTCTATCTGTCCAATTTCATGAATTCGAATCTCTTGGACTTACAATAGGCAAATCCGCGTAAAAAGCACAATCATCGAATCCGTTCAAAACAAACAAAGGACATGTATGATTCCAACAAACATGCAAAAGAGAACATCAAAGCTAACTTGACATCCTCATATGCGGTAGACTCCGTTCCGGCCCTTTTGAACCTAATCAATCAAACCAGGTGCCTACTTCATTTCCAAATACCGCCAAACACTAGCAGGTGGATTATCAGATGTTCAGCATGAGCTTTAAAACACACCAGCACCTTTGAGTATGTAATTGGTGGACATTTGTTTTGAACAAAATTTGCTGTCAGAAGTGGTTGAGTTACCCGGATTTGGTACTGCAGACAAGGACGATTGAGCAAACTCACGAGCGAAGCGAGTGAGTGAGTGAGCTTACTTTATGTAGATATAACTGAACAAACGAACTTAACGAGCGAAGCGAGTTAAATGAGTTAATGAATGGACTTTCATTATTACAAATATGAATAAGTGAGTGAGTGATTAAACATACCGAATGAATGATAATTTAGGCTGAGCTAGGCTATTTTTTAGCGTATGTTTGCATTAGGAACATTCAGCGATATCACTGAATAGAGGATTAATTCGAGATATCCGTTCGCATTTAAATACAGTTGAGGTTGACAAAGTAAACGATTAATGCAATACGAGCTAGAAAAAGTGAACTATTAACAAAATAAACTCTTGATACAATCGGAGTAATTTAAATTCTCGAAAACATGATGACCACTGTAGTTCAAATTGACATGGTTGCTAGAAAACAAGACTTTTTTAAAGTGGCTTTCATCACAAAAGAATACTTGTGAATGCTATAACCAAAGAAGTTTTAAGGAGAGAAGTGCCATCACCAAAGAAGTAAAGAAGTGATTGGAATTATCAATGCGTCCTGCACAACATTATGTAAGAGTATAGATTACGTCATCATTTCGATCATACACTATTGCATGAAGACTACGAATATGGGCACTTTATTCTATCAAACTCGATCATCACTCAATTTTGCAACTCGATTATCACTAATTTCCATCAAACTCAGTGATAATGGCAAACTCAATTATCACTCAAATCATCCAAGTCACAAATTCTAACTCACTCGCTCGCTTTGCTCGTGAAGTTGGTTTGTTTGTCATACTATCTGTTATGTGAATTTATTCGTTAATTTGTTCGTTATATTATCTGCTATTATGTGAATCCGTTCGTTAGTTTGTCATCTTTTCTATGATAATTCCTCAATCATTTTTTGTTTGAGTTCACTCGCTCGTGAAGCTAGTATGTTCGTTAAATCATCTACTATTACGTGAATTTATTCGTTTTTCATCTTTTATAAGATATTTCCCACTCATTTCGTATGAGTTCACTTGCTCTTGAAGTTGGTTTCTTCATTCAATAAGTTTGTCACCTTATCTATGACGTAATTTCTCAATCATTTTTATAAGTTCGCTCGTTTATCTTTTTGTATTGTTCACTAACAAGCGAGTGAGGAGGCGACGTGAGTGAGTTCGGTTCCTTGTTTATCATCTTTATCATATAATTTCTCACCCATTCTGTGTTTTGTTTCACCCACCCATTCCATATGTAATTTTTCGTCCATTTCATAGTTCACTCACTGACTCACGAGCGTAGCAAGTGGGTTCGTTCGCTTGTTCTGTTATTTCTATTATTACGTAATATATTATGTAATTTCTCCCTCATTATATGTAGGTTCACTCACTCACTAGTGAGTTTGTTCAGTTATCTCTGTTATTATGTAATTTTTCATCGTTTCTTATGTAAGTTGACTCACTAACTCACTCACTCGCCTCGCTTGTGAGTTCGTTCGCTCGTTCAGTTATATCTGCCATTGTGTACGTTCTTCACTCCCTCACTCACTCACTCCCTTCGCTCGTGAATGAGTTCGGTCAGTTCAGCCAATCACCTTTTTCCATTACTAACATACCCACATTTACTCACCGCACTTTTCAGACCGAAAAAAACAAGTGAAAAAAAATCGATGCTCTAAATAATTATCCACAATCATGAGCGGCAAAGGCAAGGCTGCGGCCCCCACATCCTCGAAAAACACGAGAATCGCTATCGTGTCCACCGACAGGTGTAAGCCCAAGAAGTGCAAGCAAGAATGCCGTAAAGGATGTCCCGTCGTCAAAACAGGAAAGTTGTGTATTGAGGTCACTCCAGCCTCCAAAATCGCATTCATTTCCGAGACCCTCTGTATCGGTTGTGGTATTTGTGTGAAAAAGTGCCCCTTTGACGCTATCAACATCATCAACCTCCCAACCAACCTCGAAAACGAGACCACCCATCGTTATTCGGCCAACTCCTTCAAGCTTCACCGTCTCCCAACCCCACGTCCCGGTCAGGTTTTGGGTTTGGTTGGTACCAACGGTATCGGAAAATCTACGGCTTTGAAGATTTTGTCCGGTAAGCAAAAACCTAACCTCGGTCGCTACGATGACCCACCGGACTGGGAGGAGATCTTACGTCACTTCCGTGGTTCGGAGTTGCAAAACTACTTCACGAAAGTTTTGGAGGACAATATCAAGGCCATCATCAAGCCCCAGTACGTCGACAACATTCCTCGTGCCCTCGCTAAAGCCCCAGTGAAGGAAGTTGGTGCTATTCTCAAGCAAAAGTGCGAGAGAAAACAAGATTACGATTACATCCTCAAGGTTCTCGAGTTGCAGCATGTTCTCGACCGTGAAGTGGCCAACTTGTCCGGTGGTGAATTGCAGAGATTTGCCCTCGGAATGACTTGTGTCCAGGATGCCAATGTTTACATGTTTGACGAGCCTTCGTCCTACTTGGATGTTAAGCAGCGTTTGCGTGCGGCTGAAATCATCCGGTCGTTGTTGGACCTGACCACCTACATCATTTGTGTAGAGCACGATTTGTCGGTTTTGGACTATCTTTCCGACTTTGTGTGTATTCTCTACGGTGCCCCATCGGTGTACGGTGTGGTTACACTTCCAGCAAGTGTGCGTGAGGGAATTAACATTTTCTTGGACGGTCACATTCCTACTGAAAACATGCGTTTCCGTACCGAGTCTTTGCAGTTCCGTTTGGCTGATGCTGCTGAGGGCTTGATCTTGGACAAGAGCAATGCTATGGCTTACCCATCCATGCAGAAAACACAAGGAGATTTCCGTCTTACTGTCGATGCTGGTGACTTCACCAACTCTGAGATTTTGGTGATGATGGGTGAGAATGGTACCGGTAAGACCACCTTCTGTAAGTTGCTTGCGGGTGCAATTTCGCCTGATAACGGCAAGCAGATTCCAAAGCTCAATGTTTCGATGAAGCCACAAAAGATTGCTCCAAAGTTCCCGGGTACCGTCAGACAGTTGTTTTTCAAGAAGATCCGTGCGCTGTTCCTCCACCCACAGTTCCAGACCGATGTTGTGAAGCCTTTGAAGATTGACGATATTATTGACCAGGAGGTTCAGACTCTTTCTGGTGGTGAGTTGCAGCGTGTTGCCATTGTGTTGGCTTTGGGTATGCCTGCAGACATTTACCTTATTGATGAGCCAAGTGCATACCTTGACTCTGAACAGAGAATTGTGTGTTCCAAGGTGATTAGACGTTTTATTTTGCACTCAAAGAAGACTGCTTTTATTGTCGAGCACGATTTCATCATGGCCACCTATTTGGCCGACCGTGTCATTGTGTTTGAGGGACAGCCATCGAAGGATGCCAGAGCCTGTACCCCAGAGGCTTTGGTTACTGGGTGCAACCGTTTCTTGAAGAACTTGAATGTGACCTTTAGAAGAGACCCCAACTCGTTCAGGCCGAGAATCAACAAGTTGGACTCGCAGATGGATAAGGAGCAGAAGCTGAGCGGGAACTACTTTTTCTTGGACAACACGGAGTTGTAGTGTATAGTATAATTGCATGGGAATAGAGGAAACAGAACAAACTCATGAGCGAACGAACTTCATGAGCAAACGAACTTCATGAGCAAAGCGAGTGAAGTGAGTGAGTGAGTGAGTGAACTTACATAATATAGAGATATCTGAACGAACCAACGAACTTCACGAGCGAGCGAGTGAAGTGAATTTACATAATATAGAGATATCTGAACGAAAGAAACGAATTTCGCTCGTGAGTGAGTGAGTAAGTGAACTTATATTGTAATGAAGGTAATTACATAATAAAGGTTACTTTATAAATGTAAGGTTAAGATTGTATGAACTGCATACAAGATCACCCCCACAATAGATTCTACAATCCTAAGATTGAACCGATCTCTTCATATGATGTAAGTTCACTCACTCGCTCACTCGAGAATTCGTCTCTAAGGCTCAATTGGACGAGGCATGACCTTTATGTAGGCCGTAGCCCCGTCTGAACCATAATACGGGAATGTCAGACATAGATTTAAATATGGCATTGTAAAACTTTATGAGTAAACAAGTTACTTAGAATAAACAAGTTACTTACAAGCTCTTCTTATATTAGAATGTGAAATCGCTAACCGTAACTACTTTATATGACACTAGATTGTATGAAACTGATAGTATTTCTAATATTGCATATAAGGCTTATAGGACTAAGGTGATACAAAGTCATTAACCATAGATCCCCTTCAATACCGAGGTTTCCTATAGAATTCACTTCACGGGACCCAATACGGTAGGGGTATCTTTTCTAAATAAGCAAATCATAAGCTATTCTCTCACGTAAGGGGTGGATTCCTTGACATACATTATAATTGACTACTTTTTCAAGAATGGTAACTACATGAAAAGGTACTGAACAGATGAACTGAACATTCATAACATATGATGACTGAACAAATGAACTGAGAGAATGAACTACACTAATGAACTGAATGAGCGAAGCGATTAAAGTGAGTAAGCATACTTTCATTGTATGTAGAGATATAGAACTACTTAATGACCTCTATATTATAATCAACTACTTTATAAAATGGTAATATTGAGCATTCGACTAGTACTGTCTAAACTTTAGGCTAAATTCAAAGATATTCTTTATATACTCTTTACTCTACACGACTTTCTTCTATTTAGTTATTTCTGTATAACGTGAGTGCCCACTTATTGTGTATGTAAGTTTTCAGTCAGTTATTTCTGTGTATGCAAGTTCGTTCAGCTATCTCTATATCATGTAAGTTCTTTCGCTCGTGAAGTTTGTAACTACTTTCAATAGCACCTGTTTGGGATTTCACATCTGGCTTCGGAAGAACTCGTAATTATTCAAAGTGGTATAAGGACCGGGAGGATGATTAGTATTACATATAAGACTTGTATGAACAAGTGACACAAAGTCTATGAACTAGTATTCGTTGGAACTACGAACCCCCGTCAAGTTATTGTGGGGTCGACCAACTGAGAATTATTATTTGTGACCCCACCTCAGTAGCAACACTAGACCCATCTCTACTCAACTATAAATACTTCGGAAATATCCTCTTTGAATAAACGAGTCATCGAACTTCACGAGCAAAGCGAGCGAAATGAGTGGTGAACTTACATATTATAGCGTAACTTCACGAGCGAAGCGAGTGAAGTGAGTGAACAAATTGAGTAAAGTAATGAGTAAAGTGAGTAAAGCTGGATCTTGGTGATGCGCTAATTGTGGACGCTAACTTTTTGCTACTTTTTCACAGTCACTTTACATATATATTGTTGGTTTCATTTCTTTCTTCATGTATATTCATCCATTCAGTTGTCTGACAAACCTCTATCATTCACATATATCTATGAGAAATTAATACAATCACTTACCTCAATTACTCGCTTAGCTCGTTCAGACTTTTTTATAAGGCTCACTCACTCACTCAGCTGTATTTTTATGTGTCAGTTCAGTTACTCGCTCGTTCAGTTAGCTTAATGTGAGCTCATTCACTTACTGAGTTATGTTTTTGTTCCCTTTTCGTTATGTAAGCTCACTCATCTACTTCGCTTAGGGAGTCCGTTGTGCTCTTTTTTGCAGCAATTCGCCTAATTAGGAAAAACAACGGATGGTATATTATGTAATTATTATATAATCATAGCCAATTGATTGCAAGGTGAACACTTTAGGGTACCCAAGAGTCAACAGAGAGAACGTTCAAGTGATAGCTACGACGTAAATTCCCCTTCTCTTGGCCTGACAAAAAGCAGCAAACATAACGCATAATATGAGGTGATGTTGAATATCACCGAACACGACAAGTACTAGGTACCACAAGTATAAATATGGATACAATGTACTTAAGCTAAAAGCCAAATACACAAATACTCCAAAGGATATTCAAAAAAGATTGGCCCGGCTATTAAGGAACTATTGTAAGATCGATTAAACGTGCAATAACAAACTTCGATTATTTTACCAAGATTTCAGTCGAAATTTCAATAAATTACAATACTTTCTGATGATCACAAATAAAAGTAGTATGGCAGGAGAGCGCAAATTCGGCAGACTTTATGCGCCCGTTCCGAATCAAAGTAACGGAAAGAGCTGGCAAAGTCAACTTTAAATCTTAAGTAAATCTTAAGAATTTCGTATATAAATCCATGTTTCCAAACTTGGTAATAGTGTGAGACACTACCGATGGTTATATGTAGACGAAAGTAAAGCTGCGACATGCTTCAACAGAACACAACCTGGAATTAAAGGTGCGGAAATAGGAAACGAGCCCATTATGGACCTAGAATAGGAACGCCATGTGAGTGTTTCCAGGAGACTACAAAAAAAAAGTGTAACTCCCATATATGGAATAAGCCGAGAGTGTTTGACTTGACGTATACAAAGAAAATACAAAAACAACTCTCAGTAATAGAAAGAAGATGCTAGATCTAAGCACTTAGTATCACAAGTCAAAAAGAGCATATTGACTAACTTACCCAGTATTTTTGTTAAATATTCTGGGATCAGTACAAACTTTTAATTGGAGTTAAATGTTGAGAAGTTTGGCATGGATTTCGTATTTGAAAGTTAAATAGTCTGAAGATAAACAGTGTTGTGTGAGTCATTAGATTAATTTGTTCTTTGATCAACTACTTATGTTATCACACTTGTAAGATCCCAAAGAACTTTTAAATGTATCTGAAATATGAACAAACTGGAAAAATTGACCAACATTCGAGCTTCAAATGAAGCATTAAGTTGGAGCACTTTCTTAGCCTTTTGAAAAGTCCCCTACAGAGATAAATTTAGCGATCAAATTTGAAACACAAAAAAAAAGGGCTTCTAATTGATTTTGCAAATAACCAAAGGAGTCCAATTTGTAGATTCCGTGAATTATATACGGATTACTTAGATGAAATAGCAAGTAGCTATGATTAACGGCTTCTATACCAGACTGCTGAAAAACCCACCTCCAGTTTGGACCGTTGTTTTGTGTCCATTTTGGTCCGTTCATCGTCGGATTTTAAAGTCTAAATTCCGTTTTCCGTTGGTGGCAAACGGAGATACCAAATTCTACTATGACCAAGTAAATATTTAAAGCAGAAATCTGCATTATAGAAACAATACCATGAGACAACTGGAAATACGAAAGTGGGCATCTTCTCTGGAAGACTTTGAAATCATTGATGTTGATGAGGTGCTCTTAAAAAGTGGGGTCGAAAGTGAACAGACAAATAAAAATGACTTGGATCAAAATGATACAGAGGTAGAAGGAGATCATGATGATATGGAATCTGAAAAACATGACAAACTTGTTGATACCTTTTCAAAGTTTAGTGATACAGAGGAAGTAGGAGATCACGATGATACGGAAGCTGAGAAACTTGCTGATAATGTCAAGAAAAACATTGAAGAGATGGGTGATTCGGAAAAGGGAAGACTCGACACAAAATCAACTACAGAAACGGTAGAAACAGAGAATGATGAAGTTTTTAACGCCAAACTGGAACATAATGACCACGATTGTGAATCTGTGATTAGTGGACCAAGTACTCCCGAGGAAAGCGTGTATGGTGAAGAGCAAGAGTCTAGGTATTCTCGTGAAGGTGAAATTGGTGTTGTTGTAGTTTTGTTAGCAAGGATTGAATCCGGAGAGAAGGAAAAGCAAGAAAACGCCTTCCAATGGGATAGAAAAGCTAACTGGAACAAAGGATTTGCCAATCACAAATGCGGGCATGGTTATGGTTGGAATGGATACGATTGGAGTGCGAACGAAGGGGATGGTAATGCAGATGGTTGGGATTATGGTAATGGTTGGGATTATGGTAATGGTTGGGATTATGGTAATGGTTGGAAATGTCATGGAAATGGTGATTATTATGATGAAAGGAATTACAATGACTGGAATAATGGCTGGAATTATCATGATGGTAGGAATACTGGCCTGAATTACCATTATGGGAGCTGGAATTATCATGGAGATTTCGATGGATGGAAGTTACATGGTAATGATCATGGCTGGCATAAACACTGGAAATTACATGGTAATGACAACTATTGGAATGGTCATGGTTGGAACAAACATGATTGGAAAGATTCCCGTTATAATCATGGTTATGGACGGAATAATCATGGTTGGGATGGAATGGGACATCATGGATATGGCTGGGACCAAAGAAACCAATACTGGAAAGCCGGAAATGGAATGAATTGGGCTCGGAATCACCAATTTTGGAATAATGTCTAGATCAATCAAAGACCACATTTCTCTTTTGTAATTCCTGATGAGCGAACGAATTCACGAGCGAAGCGAGTGAGTGAGTGAGTAAGTGAGTGAGTAAGTGAGTGAGTGAGTGAGTGAGTGAGTGAGTGAGTGAGTGAGTGAGTGAGTGAGTGAGTGAGTGAGTTAGTGAGTAAGTGAGTGAGTAAGTGAGTAAGTGAGTAAGTGAGTAAGTAAGTAAGTAAGTGGGTGAGGGAAATCATCGCGTAAGATGTTTTGAGTTAGCACACACAGAGAAATTATAGAGTTTTGATGTCTTTAACAGACGAAACCAGCTTGAAGGATCGCCCACATACAATCAAGATAAATTGTTAAATTAAGAATTCATCATTCAGAAGAAGTTATAAAAATGTTTGAAGATGGACTAGACAGAACATTCCGAATATGAACTGTCAGGAAATCCACCCTTTAGGTGAGAGTAGCCTTTGACTTTCTTGTTTACTATCAGTCAATTTTCAGCAACCTTGAATATTTACAGTATGATAGCTTGAATCAAGGTATCCGAAAAATGGTATATTCAGGCAAGAGTCAGCCATTATGAACTCACGCGAAATTTGCAGCCATTTTTAAAAATGAGGGTAAATCCTACGATAACCCATTTAGTTATGACATCAACTCAACTCAGGCGTCTTATTAATTCTAAAACCACTATATTGTTATGCAAATGGTAAGGAACTGAAATTATTGCATACTACATGTAAGACAAGTATGACACAAAGTCCACTAATCAGGATGTTCGCCCTCAATACCGATGTTTGCTATAGGATCCACTCCTCGGGACCCTATAAATATGGAAACATCCTCTCTAAATAAACAAGCAAGTCATAAGCTATCCTCTCACCTAAAGGGTGAATCCCCCAACAGCTTAAAAACCATGCTACCAAAACTTTTGATCTATTTTTGGATCATCATCTAAGCGAGATATTCGAAATTTGTAAGACTGCAAATCTGACCCCAAACAAAATAAGTCATGGGTAAACTTGTTTGTAAATCTGATTCAAGTGAGAAATACCTGTTTTTGTATGTGTAAATCTCAAATAATGAAAAAGTTGGATGCAAGTGTTGTAGGTTGGAAGTAATCAAAACATCGATCTCACATTTTGTGTCTGTGTCTTTGTCAAGTCTAATTAGTGGGTATTATATTGTGGATTCTACTCTTAACTTGGTGAACTAGCAGTTTTTTCAACACTGTCAATTAACAGTCATTCTTACAGTTATTCTCATAAAATACTCTAGAACTCAGTCCATTCTCATATTCACATATAACACAATCAGAGTTGTCATATTCATAACACAGTCAGAGTCGTTATCGTATTCATAACTGTAAGGTACTTATGGTACTCGACCAATCTGGCTAAATTGCCACCAAACCCTTTTGGGTAACAGGAAGCATCTGATCTATGAAATGCTGCCAAGTTTATGCTGCCAAAGGTATATACGAACTAGTAAAATCTTCTAAACAACAAGCAGCACATAAGCTAATCTCTCACCTAAAGGGTTGATTCCCCAATAACACAGTCTGTCGTTATCATAATTACAACGGTCCAACATCATCCCGCTCACCTGACTTCCCTAACCACTTGGAATATCTTTCATACACGAGTGAGTAACTCACACGTGTTATTCACTAAGTCGCTCGGTTACGTCTTTATGATATGTTAGTGAAGAGTTAGTGAAGAGTTAGTGAGGAGTTAGTAGAGAGGTTCTTGAAGAGTTAGCGAAGAGTTAGTGAAGTTATCTCTACTATTAGTAAGTTTATCATTTACTCACTCACTCATTTACTAACCCACTCTTACTCACTTCACTCGCTCGTAAAGTTCGCTTTCTCATGAAGTTCGCTTGCTCGTGAACTTTGTTAGTTCATTCAGTCATTTCTGCTATTATATAAGCTCACTCACTAACACATATCACTCCCTTACACAATTTACTCGCTTTGCTCGTGAAGTTCGTTCGTTCGTTCATTTGTATTTTTTTTAACACCATGGAGCAAAAGAACGTCGAGGTCCCTTTGGCCCAACAAAGATCACCAGTGGCAGTCGCCCTCGCCAACTACGCAGTCGGTAACCCCATCTTGAAACAAAGAACAGGATTGTTCAACAACAAAACTGACATCCAGTTTTTCAGGTACAAGCGTTTCGTCAGAGCGCTCTTGAGTGACGACTACAAAAAGAAACAGGCAAAGTATGGTCTTCCTCCAATCAATTCCGAGCAGGATGCTCAAAAGGCATTCGTCATGTTGATACAAAACCAGATGATCCTTCCGGTCCAAAAACTTCACTATGATGAGGTCAAGCAGGTCAGAGGTTGGAAGCCCAACAGAGAGAAGCCAACTTTGCGCAGAACAGACAAGGCTGTTCTCGAAGGTGACGTGTACTTTGCATGGACGTACGTAAAGCCCAACCCGTACATTGTTCTCTACAGTATTCTTGCCATTGTGGGAGTGTTTGCGATCATTCTCTTCCCATTGTGGCCCAACTTCATGAAGAGAGGCGTGTGGTACTTGTCTATGGGTATGTTGGGGTTGATTGGGTTGTTTTTCGCCATTGCTATTGTGCGTTTGTTCATATACATTGGGTCTGTGGTTGTGTTGCCCAAGCCGTTCTGGTTGTTTCCGAATCTTTTTGCGGACTGTGGTGTGATTGAGTCATTCAAGCCTTTGTATGGGTGGGAAGAGCCCAAGAAGAAGAAGGCTAAGAAGAGCAAGAGTGTTGGGGGTGTTACTGAGGGTGTTACTGAGGGTGTTACTGAGGGTGTTACTGAGGCTTCGGGAACTACCACTGGTGCAGAAACCAGTGGTACTTTGCCTCAGAAGAGGAAGGTTTTGTTGGAGGAGGTTGATGAGTGAGTGAGTGATATGTGAACTGAGCGAACTCCATGAGCAAAGCGAGCGAAGTGAGTGAGTGATATGCGTTAGTGGGTAACTGAGCTAACTTCATGAGTAAAGCGAATGAAGTAACTGACTGAGTAGGTAACTGACTGACTGAGTGACTGACTGAATGACTGAGTAAGTTAGTAAGTGAGTAAGTGAGTAAGTGAGTGAAATTAGGAAGTAAAAAAGAGAATAGACTAAACAAGATCATACAATGAGAAATACAGAAAGACATACAATAAATTCACTAAATACAACATACAACTTAAAGGTGGTGTTAATTTTGGGTTTAGGCCTGGTTCCACCAAAACTCCCGGTAGTATAGCTTAAGTAACTTTACCCCAGTATTTTAAGTCCAGTTATCAGTCTAAGTTAAGTATAGTGGGTCTATGTGTATTCCTGATAGAAGCTTAGGTAAGAATGCCTCTGTAGATCTCTCGATAATCTATATAACTGAGCTTTCACACCCGCTATTTATACTTGGCTATAGCACAGCCTCCGTATCAAGCCCCTTGTTCCATAACATCCCACATTCTCGTGCCCTTTCCAGATTAGTTAGGTTCCTCGCTCATGTCATCAGCTTATCTAACTTGCATTCAGTTCCGTAACTTGAGTCACTAACCTGTAAATGCCTGCATAGTAGCAGTCTGGATTTCATAAACACGAACACAACTCATACAATTCACACAATTCATACAATAAATTCAACATTTGCACACAACACTGAAACCACTTTCACTTATTTAATAACTCAATTGTTACCTTACATAACTCATTCAATTCGTTCAGTGTTCAATTTATCATTTTACTATTTGTTCACTCACTTACTCTTTCAGTGCAATAGTTTGTTCAAAGATCTCTCCATATAAAGTTTAATAACTCGCTTTGCTTGTTCAGTTCGTAAATACCCTCCATAATTCACTTTGTCTATTCGTTACCAAAAATGATACGGTAGACAGTGATAATGGCTGCAAATTTATTTTTTACAAAGCGTGTAAGGTCTCATGGTACCATGGTCGACATTTAAAACTAATCTGGATAATTTCTACCAAACCCTTTTGTGTAAGGGGCAGCATTTGATATAAAATGCTGCAAAAGGTATATAAGGAACTAGAAATATTCTCTAGAAAAACAAGTAACACACAAGCTATTCTCTCACCTAAAGGGTGGATTTCTTGACAAAACTTTTGTGGTTATTCACTTCCTCAATAATTATATACTTACATTTGTGATTATTCACTTCATCGATAACAAACTTACTGTTGGAATTATTCGCTTCATCATCGATCACATACTTAGTTTTGTGTTTGTTCATTTCATCATTGATATATTGTTACTTTTGTGATAATACTCACTCAAATTCATTTACATACTTTGGTAATACTCACTCACTTCACTCACTTCACTCGTGAAGTTCGTTTACATACTTTTGTGATAATACTCACTTACTCACTTCACTCGCTTCGCTCGTGAAGTTCGTTCGCTCGTGAAGTTCGTTCGCTCGTGAAGTAATTTTTTCCCCATGATCAACAACCTCGCATTCAACCAGGACTGCTCGTGCATATCGGTATCAACAGACTCATGGCACAAGATCTACAACTGTGATCCCTTCGGGGAGTTCTTCTCAAGCGGATCATCATTGAGGAGAAGCATATCCAACTCGGAAGGCGAAACAGAAGAACCCGGCGCCACCGGTCCAATCAGCGCTCGAGCTACACACCCCACATCATACGTCAAGATGCTCTTTTCGACATCACTCGTGGTCATCGTGCCCAAATCCCCGAATGGTTCGGACAGACTCCTCAAAATATACAACTCCAAGCAAAATATCAAGATTTGTGACTTAACCTTCCCCAGCCATATCGTGGACATTCGGCTCAATCGCAAGCGCTTGGTGGTTTTCCTCAAATCTCAGATCTACATCTACGACCTCGGATGTGTGCGTTTGATCAAAGTGTTGGAAGTGGAAAGTAAAGATGAAGTTGTTGGTGATGTGAGTGCGGATGACAGTTCGCTACTTGTGATGCCTCTCTCGATAATTTCCTCGCAAACGGACCTTTTCGAGAAGAACGAAATCAGTACGTCTCTGTCGCAACATCCTAGTGCCCAGTCCCCGTCGTTACAATCACTCATTGTGTGGACGCAAAAATCCAAGCTTTCACGCAAAAAGGAAGTGAGCTTGCAAGATTTGAAAAACGACGGTCATGGGTGGGTGATGGTATACGACACCATTGATCTAGTGCCAAAAATGATGTTCAAGGCCCACGACTCGGAAATCTCCAAGATGCGGATTTCCGGCAATAAAATCGCAACAGCGTCGGTGAAAGGCACCATCATAAGAGTTTTCAATTTCGAGGGGCAGATTCTCGAACTGGTGAGCAATTTGCGGCGTGGACATAATCCGGCCAAAATCAGCGCATTGAGTTTCAATGGAGACGATAGTGTACTCGGTTGTGCGTCGGAGAACAACACTATACACCTTTTTCGGTTGGTGGAAGAAAGTGACAGTGAGAGTGAGAGTGACAGCACTTCGCACACGTCACAGGACTTGAATGAGAACTTGTCCAAGTTGCTAGTTTCGCCGCCGGCGGAGGAACACGGGTATCTCAGCGGTTTGAAGAAGACCATTAACAATCAGTACACAAAGAGCATTATCAAGAAGATTCCGTATAAGGACTATTTTGACAATTTGATCTGGGAGCCACCGAGGCGTTCGTTTGCGTATGTGAAGCTTCCGGAGCAGGATGAGGACGTGGATATTGGGTTCAACGGGGATGTTCTTTTGGTTGCTTCGTATGGGGGCGTGTTGTATCTGTATCAGGTTCCGAGGGGTGAGGAGGAGCGAGTGGAGTGTGTTTTGTTAAGCAGGAATGTTTTGTTATAGCTAACTTCACGAGCAAAGCGAGTGTAGTTAGCAAACTGAACATAAACTGAACGAACTTTACGAGCAAAGCGAGTGAAGTGAGTGAGCAGAACGCGGACTGAGGTCACTGAACAAACTTCATGAGCAAAGCGAGTGAAGTGAGTGAGCAAACTGAGCAACACAAACTTAACGAACTTGACGAATTTAACGAGCAAAGCGAGTGAAGTGAGTGAGCAAACTGAACACAAACTTAACGAACTACACAAATTGAACGAACTTAACAAACTGAGGTCACTTTACGAGCAGTGAGTGAACAAATGCAGAAGTTATTAATTGAACATTTAGGATGATTGAGTAACAGACTGAATGAGGGAGCAAATTTCATAATTCATGATGATACTTGATATCATTGAAATGTTATACTGAATCATGAAAATGTTACTGGATTCTGAAGTTGTTATACTATATCATGAAGATCTTATACTGGGTCATGTAAATGCTACTGGGTCATGAATATGTTATACCGAGATCACAAAAATGTTATACTGGATCATGAATATTTTCTGGTGTCTACAATATGATGATACTTAAGCTCATCAAGATCTGCCACCTAAGAACCATGAAGATAATTCGGATTATTAAAATCTGCCCCATTGATCTGCTGCTTCAACATTGGAGATATAATTCTTGCGCTAATGGAAATCATCAATCTACTATACTTCTCAGCATCTACATTACTCTGATCTAGACACTTGAAATCTAAAAACCTTGGTCACTAGTGATCTCAAAAAATGCGCCATTGATACCCCTCAAACGCCCACTTAACTCGCGGGCCTTTCAACTGAATTCTTGCTCAATTGACGTGTTCAATAGCTGTCGATTGGAAATCTTACATGATTGTTTATTTTGCTAATTCTGTGTCTTGCAGCTGGGAGACAGAGAGATGACTACAGTATCACGACAGTGTATTAGCAAAGAACAAAAATGAGCGAACTCAACGAGAAGGGCGAGTGAAGTGAGTGAGCAAACATTTAGAGATATTTGAATTAGTGAGTGAGTGAATAAGTTAAATGATAAACGTAATGTATTCGTGAATGGAGTAAGTAAGGTATTGAGTGATAAACTGTAGTTTAGGGGCTGTTTGGACTGTTTGGGCTGCATACAAGACTACCCCCATAATAGACTCTACAATCCTAAGATTGAACAGATTCCTTCATATGATGTAAGTTTACTCACTCGCTTCGCTCGTGAATTCGTCTCAAAGACCCAATTTGACAAGACATAATCTTTAGGTAGGTCGTAGCCTGAGACGAAGTACATGGATCTCAGACGCTGATATAAGTATGACACTGAAAACCTTTACAAGTTAGTTGCAAGTCTTTCCAAAACTAGAGTGTGAAATCCCTAACATAAACCGCGTTAATTAATGTAATTTTGCACACCTCCTTACTTTAGCAATTCTTGTCAGATCTCGTTACTTCAACTCATGTAGCATTCCTCTTGTTTTCCTATTCAGGACCTACTCCAACCAATAGTCTGAGAATGTCAGTGACTTCTTTTCGGCTATTGTTGCCTCCACTTTTTCTCCGAAACATTAGTGCTTCAATACAACTTACAAACCGAGTGAGTGATATAAGTTTGCTTCACTCACCCACCTCAACCCCTTAGCTATATTCACCAGCTTGCCCATACTAATCCATTACAGTACCTAGGTACAGCCTTTTTTCTCCTATTTTCTTCGGATGTTCGGCTACCCCACTTGGCTGCAAATCCGAACCATCTCCCAATGTCCGCTCATTCGCAATCACAATCAACATTCACAAATACATATACGATCAACGTTCACAATGATATATTACTGCAAATATCTTTCCTCTCACTCCTATTAATTCCCCATTCACACAATCACATTCTTCTCACGTTCACTGATCATGCAATATCATGACCAGATATCACCCAATAATACCGTTTCAACTTTCCAAATCCTCCAATCGATTGAACATATTATTACGTTTATCATCCAGTCAATTGAGCCTAGAGAGACCATTAATCAGTGTTATCTGTTGTCTGTTTGTTCACACATTTAGTTGTGGCTGTTCACTCACTGGTTCGGTTATCTGTATACTGTTTTTAACTCACATATTTCACTTATGTCTATGATATTCACTCACTCACTTCACGAGTGAAACGAATAATTTCATTCATTCATTCACTTATCCCCATATATGTTATTCACTCACTCGCTCACTCGCTCACTCCACTCGCTTCGCTCCTGAAGTTCGTTTGCTCGTTCTCTAGTTCCCCCCTTGTTTGCGGGGTCGTGCAATATCACAAGAAAATTTCTACACATCTCGATTTATATATAAACAAATCCCCATACTCCGCGTCATGTTGCGATACGCTAGACCCCACACCATAATACGCAGAATGGCTTCTTCAGCACACCACGAAGCTGTGGTCCTTTTTGCCAACAAAGACAATGCTCGTCTCATCCAATTGAACCGCCTCAAAAAATTGAACTCCTTGAACACCGAAATGGTCGAGTTGATCACCCCCCGTCTCGTGGAATACTCCAAATCGACCTCTTCAAACCTCGTCATCCTCACTTCCAACTCACCAAAAGCATTGTGCGCAGGTGGTGATGTTGCAGAGTGTGCCACCCAAATTACCAAGGGCAACCCGGCATATGCCTCGGATTTCTTCCAAAAAGAGTACAACTTGAACTACCTCATTTCCACCTACTCGAAGCCATATGTGGCTTTGATGGACGGAATCACCATGGGTGGAGGTGTTGGCTTATCAGTGCATGCGCCCTTCCGTGTTGCAACTGAAAAGACTAAAATGGCCATGCCAGAAATGGACATTGGTTTCTTCCCCGATGTAGGAACCACCTTCTTCCTCCCACGTCTCGATGACAAGGTGGGTTACTACTACGCACTCACCGGAGAGGTAATGACCGGTTTGGATGCGTACTTTGCTGGATTTGCTACACACTACGTGACTTCGGACAAAATGCCGCATTTGATCACTCGTTTGGCCAACCTCCAGCACCCCGTAGTCAACGGTACTAAGACAGTTTCGGCTGAGGTGGTGACAAACTCGGCCGAGTACTTTGCGCAAGTTAACGAGGCCATTGAGGAGTTTACCGAAAACAAGTTGCCAGAGGGGTACACCCCAAGGTTCTCTGTGCAGGAGCTCCAGACCATCAACGGTGCGTTTTCGCAATCCACTGTCGAGGAAGTCTTCAACTACTTGCACAAGGATGGGTCTGTGTTTGCTGCACAGACTGCGGAGAAGTTGGCACAGAAGCCTCTCACGTCACTCAAGGTCGCATTTGAGTTGTTGAAGAGGGGTGAGAAGAACTCCATCAAACAGCAGTTGGAGTTGGAATTGATTTCGGCCACTAATGTGATGAACATTCCTGTGGAGACTAACGACTTTGTCAAGGGTGTCACGCACAAGTTGATTGACAAGATCAAGACTCCTTTCTTCCCACAGTGGAGCAATGAAACCGCCACAGACGAGTATGTCAAGAAGATTCTTTCGCCGTCAATTTCCACAGCCAAGCACTTGCAGAAGCCTCTTATTGAAAGATTCTTTGGCATTGACTACAAGGCATATCCTTACAACATGGGTTTGCCAAACAATGCCCAGATTGCTGCTTTTATCACGGGTAACGATGGCTCGAACAGATCTTACTTGCCGACTCCAGCTGAGGTGTTGAAGCACTTCAGAAAGACCGGTAAGTTGGGTGTCGATGAGAAGGTGAAGAGAGCGTTGGCCTTGCACGGCGAGGCTTCGAAGTATGATGGCAAGTACGTGCTGTGGGTGGGAGATGTAAATAGGAAGTAATGAATGATAGAGCCATATAGCTGAACTTCACGAGCAAAGCGAGTGAAGTGAGTGAGTAGAATACTGTATTTTTCAGTTATTGTAGTACCGACTTCACGCAAAGCGAGTGAAGTGAGTGAGTGAACAAACACTATGAAGATAACTGAACCAGTTAACAAACGTATAGAATATAAAATATTGCGTTACGTGATAAGAGAGTGTGATAAGACCGATAGGAATAATACTCCCAATACAAGATATTATTACATCGCTACTTCACTGTCTAGTGGTTGATTTCTCCTTCTCACTTTTATCTGATACCTAATATACACATATGCCATGACGCAACGTGTTGCCGGTTATCAACATTTATTTTATCTTACCAGTGAAGTGTGTGAACTTTAGTAATCGGTTTCCTGCCATGTTCATGTACACATTCATCTTGCTCGTTTAGTTATCTCTTTGATGTGAGCTCACTTCGCTAAGTTACTCAATAAATCACTCGCTCACTCACTTCTCAAGTACTCCTATTAGGTAAGTTCACTTTGCTTCTCTGATTATCTAATAATACACAACATATTTATGCAGCAGGCATAGTCCAGCAATAGTAGTCTGCCTTTTTGACTCCTCGTCTGATCTTCTTCTCAATTCTCCTCCCCTACTTAAACTTTTCCTGGATCAAGTCCTCACCCATCTCCTCATAATCGGCCTTCGTGACAAACCAATTCTCCAACGCGATGTTCGACGATGAGGTTGAGCCGTCGTCATCATCATCATTCAACATGTTTGCAAAGTTGCACGCACCATACCAACCCCCGAACTGGCGCTCCCATGTCTCGCTGATCTCGCTCAGTGGTGGCACCGCGCTAATCAGGTAGGAACTGTAAGTGTAGTTAGGGAAGTACTTTGGAGTCAAAATGCGCAAGTCATTCAAAATGTGGTCGGGCAATCCACTCACTAGTGACAGACCACCAGTTATCAACACATTCGACAACAAGCTCTTGAAAATCTCATTGAAACGCGCATACTTGCTGTTCAAGCTTGCCTGGTGGTGCTGTGGCTGATTGTTTGGCAACAACTGCATTTCCAAACTCTTCAACAGCGCAAACACCAAGTTGCTCAACCCAAGGGACAGCGGCTTGTCGATGGTCTGATCGGGAACTGGTACTCCGTCAATACGGTACATGTTCGGCTGGAACAACGCCTGCACATACTGGTTGGAATTCGTGCCGGGTACAACCACGTGAGACTTGTTTGGTAGCTGGAAAGATTGGATCTGGTAGTTGAGGACGAGGTTTTTGTACTCTGCCAAGGCGTTGTGCGCTATGTGGTAGTTGGCGAATGACTCGGACAGAGTTTTGAAAGCCTCTGGTAGCAACATCGATTGGTGGAACCCGGGCTGGTTGTTCAAGCCGTGCATCAAGTGGAGGTTGAGGAAATCACCTGCGTACTTTGAGTGCATCTGACTCTTTGACTGAATTATACCGTCTAGAATAGGCGTTACACTTGTTACTGCCGCACCAATGTCGATAACCAAACCAGTAGATCTTCCTGAGCGGAATAACTGTGTCAATGGAGACTTTACGAGGGAAAACACTGGCACTTGGAAGTGCTCAAACGCGACTTCACAAGTTTTGGCTTTGTTTTTCGCAGTGTTCCAGCTCTGTTCGGTGGTGACAAGAGGATACTCCTTAGCATCGATTGCATTGTCATTGTCGATGTGGTCGTATATGTATTGCCAGTTGTGTACAATGTTGTCGAAATCGTAGATTAAGCCATCGTCCATCAAGGTCATGACATCGTTTTCGGGGTGGGCATTAATCTCTTCATCGCCGACGACTTTCTTATCACCTGATATCAGATAGTTTGTGTTGAATACGAGAGATGGAAGATCATCGGTCGCGAAGCCTGCTTTGGTTGTATACGATCCATTGTCGATCACGACCGGTGGTGATTGGTAGCTCATGGAGAAGTGAATAATAACAGAAAAGAAAAAGTAGAACGAACGAACTTCATAAACGAACGAACTTCACGAGCGAAGCGAGTGAAGTGAGTGAGTGTGCAAACAATATATAAAGAGAGAACTGAAGTCAGTGAGTGAGAATAGACATATATAGAGAGAAATGAAATGAGTGAGTGAGCAAAATATTATATATAGAGAGAACTGAAGTGAGTGAGCAAACAATATATGTAGACAATGAGTGAACTACCATACGTATATATAGAGACAACTGAATGAGCGGATTGAATGAATGAAGTGAGTGAGTGAACTTACACATATGTATACCATTCCTTTGATATTACATACCCTTTCATCGATATTGTATTCTTTTCATTGTGTGGATTCCTTTTCATTCATATTGTATCCTCTCCTCACGATTTTTTTTATATTGATGTATTACTATACAAGAGGAATATCATCTACTTACATGAGCATAGGTATCCCATGTTAATATCAAATCAAAACTCCCTCTACAAACAATGCCTTCCTCCTCCTATTCTGGACCCGATCCGCGTTCTCCCGGTCATATGCTAGAGGCGAAACTCAACACAATTCTTCACGCTCCAATATCATCACTTTCTTAAGTTTTCTTTCAACAAGAGTAGGTCCCTTGGCCCAGTTGGTTAAGGCGTGGTGCTAATAACGCCAAGATCAGCAGTTCGATCCTGCTAGGGACCACTTCTATTCGGGCGTGTGGCGTAGTTGGTAGCGCGTACCCTTAGCATGGGTAAGGTCTCGGGTTCGATTCCTGACTCGTCCATTTTTTGCTTCTCAAAAGTACAGTTCTGGTGCTTTGATTCGAATAGTACTTTAGGCTTGTGCCATACAAAGCGATTGTCTTCTTGGTAATTCAAGGTGTCATGTCATATGGATGTGTTTAATCTTTTTCAAGTTGGTGACCTTAACCAATTGTGCACGCAGCGTACATTCACTCCAATTAGTAAGTCCTTTTCCTGGCTCAATATCGGTACTTTAGGTATTTTTCGGTTCTACTTTTCTAGGCTTTTTTCATTTCTAATCACTATGCTTTGTACCAATCTCATCAGAGGACTCCAGAAGAGACTCAGTCTACAAAACAAACAGTTAGCTCCAGTCGTGAAAACATCTGCTAGAACTCTCTCGACAGCAACTCAACTTCCCCCAGCTTCGTCATACCAAACTACCGTTCTCCCCAATGGAATCACAGTTGCCACCGAAACAATGCCAGGCACACGTACTGCCACCGTGGGTGTATGGATCAACGCAGGCTCACGTGCCGACAGCAACGAAAGCAGCGGCACTGCTCACTTCTTAGAACATTTGGCCTTCAAGGGTACTGCAACAAGATCACAGCTCAGTCTAGAGTTGGAAGTCGAAAACATTGGCTCCCAGATTAACGCATACACCCTGCGTGAAAACACAGTGTACTACTCAAAATGCCGTGCAAAGGACATTAACCAAAACATTGCCATTCTCTCTGATCTCCTCACGCAGAGCAAGTTGGAAAGAAGCGCTATTGAAAATGAACGTCACGTTATCCTCCAGGAAAGTGATGAAGTCGACAAGATGTATGACGAGGTGGTTTTTGACCACCTCCATGCAGTCACGTACAAAGGCCAAGACTTGGGTCGTACCATTCTCGGTCCACGTGAGTTAATCAAGACTATTCAGAGAGAAGATTTAGTTAACTACATCACCACAAATTACAAGGGTGATCGCATGGCTGTGATTGGTGTGGGTTGTGTGGATCATGATGAACTCGTGGAACGCACGAAGCAACACTTTGGCAAGATCAAGAAAGACGATGTGCCATTTGTGCAAGGAGGCGGAGAAGTTCCCATTTTCTATGGAGATGAAATCAAAATCCAGGATGACTCCTTGCCCTCCACACATGTGGCCATAGCTGTTGAAGGTCCAAGTTGGTCTGCCCCCGACTTCTTCACGGCTTCTGTTGCTAATGGTATCATCGGTTCGTGGGATAGATCGATAGGAATCGGCTCGAATTCTCCTTCTCCATTGGTAGCAGCTGCTGCTCTTGGTGGCCCAGGTAAGACCCCGATTGCAAACTCGTATATGGCGTACACTACGTCGTATGCAGACACTGGTCTCATGGGTGTGTATTTCACAGCTGATAAGAGCTCGGACTTGCTGCTCTTCACGGAGGCAGTGATGCGCGAATGGAGTAGATTGCAGAAGGGAGAGATATCTGAGGACGAAGTCGAGAGAGCCAAGGCCCAGATCAAGGCTTCTTTGGTGTTGGCGTTGGATGACTCGACTGCGATTGCCGAAGATATCGGGAGACAGTTGGTGAATACGGGCTTCCGCTTGTCGCCGGAGGAGGTTTTCGAGCGCATTGGAGCTATTACTAAGGAGGATGTGGTGAATTGGGCTAATTACCGGTTGAAGGACAAACCTGTTGCAGTTGCTGCCGTCGGTAATGTGCGCACTTTGCCAAGTCATAAGGAAATGGAGGCCCGTATGAGGGGCTAGGTTAGGAAAAGTGGAGGACAGGATAAGAGGCTTGGTTAGAAAAAGTGGAGTGATTAGGTAGATCTAGAGGGAATCGCATAGATATCAATAATGAATTATTAGAGTAAAGAGGTCTTTTACGGGTATTGGCACACTATATTATAAAGATCTTTAGAATGTTAATCTTAAACGTTTCAACTTCTGGTATCAATCAGTAGTACAGTTACTTTAAACAGATTGAATACTGTATATAAAACTGCTTTGTCTAGGTCTCAAACAAGCAAATGATTTTGCAGCCATAGCTATCACATCGATAGAATGAGTCGTTCAATAATGAGCTTGAGACCCAACCAAAAATATACGTGCAAACAAGCCCATTCTACCTAATGGCCGTTTCCATTGACAAACGAGTTTACAAAAGTCTTTCATGGTCACTAAAATAGTGGTTGATATCAAAGATACATCCAATGCTGACGAACGATCACTCGCTTCGCTCGTGATGTGAGTGACTAACGTTTATGAGAGTAACTGAACGAGCGAACAAACTTCACGAGCAAAGCAAGTGAAGTGAGTCAGTGAGTGAATTAACGTGTATGTAAAGTGAACATATAAATAGACTAAGTATCTAAGTAATCATTTATCCCCAAATAAATAGACTAAGTTCTAAATAATCATTTATTCCCAATATATACTAAGCATCTTACCAAAATAATCAAACATTTATTCCCACCAACTAATCTTAGTGTTACATCTTCTCTACACTATACCTAATATTACAATTACGTCCCATCCTAAACTTCCTCGACCTCTTCCGCCTCTTCCTCTACCTCATCAGCTTCTTTAACCAACACGTTCTGTACCGGCATGCGCTTCATAATCTCTGCAGGAGGAAACAATTTCCCTATGTTGTCAATCCACCGCCGCCTCTTCTCCAACAAAGCTCTGAGTCCGCTATTTACCACTGGTGTAACAGGCGCATTTTCAACCTTCTTCTTCTTGTTCTTACCCTTAAGTCTCTTCATATACGCCTGATCCACCTGTTTATCTAAATCCTCCAAGATTGTGCAATACTCCTGGTACGCAAGGTGATCCTCAACGATGGGTATCAAGCGTTTCTTGTTTATGCGGTTGCGAGCAACCGTTTCTCTGAGGGTTTTCTGAAGAGATCGAATCTCTGCACAAACCTCGTCATCTTCCTTGTTTTTCACCCACTCATCGTTGTCTACGATACTCGATCTCTTCCTCAGACCTTCAATGGTGGGTTGGTCTCCGGGCAAATTCATAAAAATTCCAATGTATTTGAGCTCTCTCTTCAACCTTTCCTCTAAAGTGCTGAAATCCGCATTTTCTGCGCTGAATTTGTAGTCCTCTGCATTTTCGATCTTTGTTGCAACGTTTTCCAGTACAACTCCTTCACCCTCCTCATCGTCTTCTCTCACCTCCACCTCGTCCTCTTCACCAGGTTGCTTGCCCTCATTAGCCCCGAGGATTGCCAGAAAGAGTCTACTCGAAAGGGGCCCACAAGAAACTTCCTCTGTGTACAAGAGATCATCCTGAATGTCCTCAATTGAGCCTTTTGCTTTGTAATCAGGCTGCTGTTGGTACACCGACGAGCCCAACTTCGCAGCAAGCGCTGGATCCTCTTCAGCCCATATTTCCGCGTAAAATCTACGCAATTTTGGAATAAGATAGGGGGTCACGTTCGGGTCATAATTCTGATTTTCGAACCCAGGGGGGATAACCTCACTCTGCTCTAGAAACTCGATATCCTCACTGGTAAAAGGCCTAAAATACAGTTCGATGTATGTCTGGAATGTGGAGAATAGCACCTGTGTACCAGTGTTTTTGTTCTTGGAAAAGTCAATGTCGGGAACAGGACCCGGAAGCAAGTCGAGTAAATCATTTTCAGGGTAAGATGCGACACCGTATTTTCGTTTCAAGTATTCCTTTCCCTGGGTTTCTAATCCATGGTTGTCCTCGGAGTATAATCCGAGCTCAGCAATCGCTTCAGCAGAAAGTGTTTGCAGTTGTACAAATTCCAGTTTGGGGTTTTTCAACCGCGTGTCATTGTCCTGTGTGAAAGAACCACATTGTACTGGTGGTGGCAGCTCGCTTTTTCTGCGTTTAGCCTTGGGCTCCTCTCCTGTTTGAGGACGTTTTTCTGTTATTGATGCCAACACTTGGTCGTCAAGGGACTCGACCTCTCGGAGCTGTGATGACAAGTTACTGAATAGCTTCTTAAGGTTAAGAAGTGTGTTGAGCGATGGAATATCACGAAGGGAATCTCCGTCGAGGAGTCCCACGGACGGATCATATGTGAGCTTTAGCTCGTTGATGATGTCGTCAAGTGTTGTGGAGGCTGGCATGACGAAAAAGTAGCAGAAAAGAGTTTAGTATATTAACGAGTTAACAAAGCATGAGTGATACTATATTTCAGTTTAATGCGAGTTGAGAGGTGTGAGGTATATGGGATATCAGGGTAAGTTACAGTAACTACTATATCAGTGTTGAAGACATGGAGAGGGGTAAGTATTTTAGTAGATGCCGTAATACAGCGAAAATGTAACTCAATCTGTGAGTACTTTGGAAGGAGGTAGACTAGCGTATTGTTATTGAAATAACCAGTGAATAGACTATATTCGGTGTATTATCAAGGACCGACTAAGGCAGCGCAAACTAAAAACTAAGTAGTTGGTGAAGGTTGAGCTTTGAGGGTTCTTAAATGTGCCAAACCAAATGTAAAGTCTCCGTTATCTTCATTACATTCAGTATTACTTCACTCACTAAATCACTCACTCACTCACTTAACTCACTTCGCTTGTCAAGTTACACACACCAAAGTATTCGCTATACCTTTGCATTGATTGCAAATATTTTACTTATTGCTGATATTTTTACCAAAATCTAAAAAATGGCTTTGAGGTGCTCCAGAGTAAGAGAATAGTTATTCAAGTTATTTTTTAAGGACATTGGTTAAGTATATTGACCTGTTTTTGCACCAAGGGACAGATTATTAGGACGAACTTCACGAGAAAAGCGAGTGAAGTGAGTGATTGAGTGATATATATATATATAAGAGTGGGTAATCTCTCTCTTGCTCAGTTATATCCATTGTATAAGGCAGAATTAAAGATATTCTACGTAGTGCATATCAATTTCAAGTTGTCACGACAAACACAGAATAGGCACAATTATACAAACAAATACATCTTCTTCCTCAACATTCTATATACTTATAGCTGTCTTCCTATATACACCCGGACTCAGTTGTACGCATCTTCTAAGCACTTTACTGAAGTATCCGTATTCAGTAGGCCCTGAGTCCGTTTCCTCACATTCATTCACTCACTCATTCACTCACTCAGTATCTCTTCATATAATGTAAACTCACTCATTCACTCACTCAGTATCTCTCCATTTAATGTAAACTCACTCACTCACTCACTTACTCACTTCACTCGCTTCGCTCGTTCAGTTCGTTCGTTCGCTCGTTCGCTCGTTCAATTCGTTCTCTCCTTTCTGTATTCCGCATCCTTGTACTCCCTCACCTGCTTCACCAATCTATTCACAATCTGGTGTCTCGCAACAGGGGCATCTTCTGGACGCTTCCACTCCTCAGGAAAGCGCGCAATAGGCTTCTTGATGTGGCTGCGCATATGACGTGTGTCAACAGGCACATCAGAAAAGTCATCCTTCAAGTCTTTGGCCTCATTGATGAGCCTGTTGGCACAGTCAACCAAGTAACGTGCGTTCTGCGAAGCCTCTGGGAAGTTGTCTGATTTGAGCTTGAAGATTCCAGTGTCGAGATTGAGCTTGTTTCCACAAAGAACACGGAACTTGTGGGCCTCCTTGGGTCCCAACTTCAAGTCTTTGATGTCAATTGTCAACACCACCTTTCTGTTGTGTGCGTTGGTGGAGTCATTGGTGAAGTCTGACTGGTAAGTCAACTTCAAAGGGGTTTCGCTTCTGGGTCTTGGGGTGTAGGCCTGGCGATACTTGGCTAGTAAAGGCATTTCATAAGCTGCAATTCTTGTCAAGTTTTCTATTCTACGGGCCTCGTGGGGTTTTGCACCTTCATTGGTAACCACGATACTGGTTTTCTTTGGCTCCGGAGTGCGCTTTTCGTTCTGTTTCTCAGTGAGGAAACGCTCGCGGAAGTTTTCGATCTCATACACGTAGTCGAGTGCCGGTGCAGGCTTGCGCAGTAACTCCTTGATGGTCGCGAGAATTGCAAAGCGTTCTTCGTCGTTAGGGTTATAATATTCACCCATCAGCGCTTTGCGCATGTTATGCAACTCGAAGATTTGGTCAGCAGGGAGGCCTTTCCAAGCATGAGGGTTGAGATAAAGGGGAGTTTTGGTGGAGTATGTACGGAGGGAGCGTACGAGCGACATGTTGATGAAAAATCGAGTGAAAAAAAAAAGCGAGCGAACTTCACGAGCGAAGCGAGTAAAGTGAATGAGTGAGTAAACAAACATTATATAGAGATAACTGAATGAATGAACGAACTTCACGATTGAAGTGAGTGAGTGAAGGGACATATATATAGGGTAAGTGAGTGAATAAATTATATAGAGATAAGGAAGTGAATGTGTGAGTGAGTGAACAACATTTATAGAAATAAGTGAGTGAATGAGTGGATAACATATATAGAAACAAGCGAGTGGATAAAATCTATAGATAACTGAATGGACGAACGAGCGTCATTCGCTTCGCTCGTTAGTGAATAACATATACACCCCTGGGATCTAGAGTACAAGCTCCCAAGTTTCCCGCAGAATCCTTCATTCATGCAGTACAAGCAGAAGCGATATGTGCATAATGAACTAGCTTCTGATAGTCACGGGGACCATCTGAGTAGCTGGTGACCTTATCTATATATCCAGTAAGCCTGGAACCTGTAGCTTCTAATGAATCTTTTTGCAATTCAACCTTTCGGTCATAAGGTCACATATCTAATCCTACCTTATCCAAATGTGGACATTTCTCATTAAGACTATCTTACAGATCTAACTTCACCTCTCTTGACTTGAACCACTTTGACAACCCTTGTTAATCTTCATCAGTCTGTATCTCCAAGTCATCCCCCTCATACCTAGGCTGCAGGCCTGGGCTTAAGAATTCATCATATGGAGCGTCGAAATTGTTTACCTCTTCACCTAACCATTCCGCTTTCAATTCGCTCTTTTTTTGCTTCTTAAATCTCTCATACTCTTGCTCAACCTTGTTTGTCTCCTCGTATTGCTCTTTGTCCACCTCCGGATCATACAACTTTCCATTGTGTAATTCCCCCACGAAAGTCGTTCCCTCGAGCTCGGGAGGAAGATATGTTTGGTGAACAACACCATGCACGTAGTCTGGATTGTGCCTATAACCTTCTTTATAACCCAAATCTTTCATAAGATTTGTGGGTGCATTGCGCAAATGAAGTGGAACAGGTAACTGCATAGCCTGAGGGTTCTCCAGTAAAAAAGCCTGTGTAGCACGGAGTGCTCTGTAGGATTTCTTTGATTTTGGTGCCCGTGCAAGCTTGATTGCACAGTGTGCTAGAATAATCTCACCTTCAGGCATACCAACAAACTCTAGGGCCTCTTTGGCAGAAACAGCAAATGGCAAACACGATGAATCTCGAAGTCCGATATCTTCACTAGCTATCACTATCATGCGGCGCATGATGAAAAGGGGGTCCTCTCCCCCGACAAGCATTCTGGTTAGATAAAACATGGTGGCATCGGCATCAGAGCCGCGAACGGCTTTATGGAACGCACTGATATTGTCGTAGTGACCATCGCCATGGCGATCATAGAGTTGCTGAAAGTTCCGTGAAGCTAAAAGGGGTTTAATTTGAGCAGACGAGAGATAAATCACTCCAGTTTTTATATCCTGGGTGTTTATTGATGTATCCTCGTTTACCGGATCACTCTTTCCACCATTATTTATCTTTTCACTCATTCCATCGTTATCTATCGTACTCACACTCTTCCCTCCACTTCTCTGCCCACCTGTATGTCGTCCAAACTGTGGGGCCGAGAAATACGCATTGATGGTTTCCAAAAGATTCAAAACAACCCTTGAGTCCCCCATTGCCAACTCGGCCAAATATTCCATGGCATCTTTGCGTAGTGATATGAAATGCAACCCATGTACGTGTTTTCGCATTCTGTTCACCAAAAGAAGAGCGCGCGAAAGCACCTTCATCAACGATTGCAGACTCAAAGGCTCCATTACCAAAGTATGCATACGCGAGAGCAATGCGTTGTTAAGTGTGAATGACGGATTGTCTGTTGTGGCTCCCACCACAGTCGCTATTCCACGCTCGATCACAGGGAGCAAGAGGTCTTGTACAGCCTTGTTGAAGCGGTGGATTTCGTCCAAAAACAACAATGTTTTCCTCCCAGTGAGCCTTTTCTCATTCTCCGCATTTGAGAAAGCTTCACGTAAGTGTTTGGCACTACTTTCACTGCCCAGAAGCTCCACAAATTTATAGCCAGATTTGTTTGCCAAGATACGCGCGAGTGACGTTTTGCCCACACCAGGTGGCCCCCAAAGGAGGAACGACGGCATGTGTGGCGCGTGCGCAATGTTTCGTAAAAACCCATTGGTGCCAAGGAGCTTTTCTTGTCCGTAAAAGTCATCGAGAGTTTTGGGACGAAGAATCTGTGCGAGTGGGAGTCCGGAAAGGCGCCGGAGCTCAGCAACAGATGGAACTGAAGTAGCAGATTTAGTTGCCGAGTTTTCTGACTGTGTGGCATTATAGTCGGCCGCACTATTTTTAGTGTGATGATTTGTCTTATGAACTGTCTTACTGAGGTCTGTTTCCTGATTTGCATCTTTACTTGTGATACTCACATCTTGATCGTGTGGCTCATCATGTGTCAGATCAGATTGGTCAACATGAGCATCTGTATCTTTATCTGTAGCACTAGTTGTAGGATATGTGGCTGAATCTGTAGCACCGGTTATAGTATATGTGGTTGAATCTGCATGTATGATACCTGTATCTGCGGTAATACTTTTATCTCTGTTATATACCATATCGTGATTCGTATCTCCATCTATCACTGAATGTTTTGAGTCTGCTTGATCACCTATTGTTTTTTCTAATGTAGTGTCGACCGAATCTATCTTCTCAACCCCTTTCTCGTGTTCTTTCCTTCTCCTCTCTTCCAAAAGTAAGCTTGTCAAGCTAGGGCTTCTTTTCTCCGGGGTCTTTCGCTTCAGCAAACCCAATGCGGAAAACGCGTCTTTTCGCTTTAGTCGCGGTGTTTCTTGCGAGTCGAGACAACCATTCACATGGCGCTCAAGTAGTACGGATGCGATCTGCTTAGAGCAGATCGGACATTGTGGCATTAGGAAGGAAAAGTATCAAAAAAGAGTGTTGCAAAAAGTCAAAAATTCAGTCTGAACAGGTAGTGTTATGACCCACCGAACCCACCGTTAACATTTGTTTATTGAATCTGATGAGCGTAGACATGTATGTGGGTTGGTAGTGATTTTAGGGAGTCAATTGGGAGATAACGTGTATTACAATTATTTATATTACAAGAGGTTCATAATCACTCAAACCCGATAAATTCAGAGTTCATGACTGATGGTTTTGTTTGAAGTCGGTGCTATTTTAGTGTGATTGGGATTTCTTACGACTAAAGCAATGTTAGTCTTTCTCGAGTTAAATTATCCCATTTCGTAACTACAATGTAGATATCACCGACACATAGACTCTTGTTAGCAGAACTACAACGTATTTTATTGTCTTTGATTAAATGTTGGACGTCACCAAATTGCATATGTTTATTCACTCACTCGCTTCAAATATATATATATATATTCACTCATGAAGTCGTTCATTCGTTCAGTTATCACTATATAATGTAAGTTCACTCACTCACTCATGAAGTCGCTAGCTCTCACTTTTTTGCATCAAGAATTTGCTGTACAGTATCGACTATTGTATCCTCAGGGTTGTAAAACTCAAACCCCAACATCTTACGACTCTTCTGGTCATTTATCTTGTACAAACTCGTGTTGGATGCTAGGTCAGGGTCTCCTTTCACAAATCCTTGGTCAGGGAAGTGCTTGTTGATTACGTTCAAAAGGTACTGCGAATTAAACGCAATAGTACGGAGGATCACTCTCTCATTCGCAAAACCAGGTTTTTCGAGTGCAACTAAGTGGGCGCGAGCCACGTCTCTTACGTCCACAAAAGACATATTGATTTGGGGAACTGATTCACCTTCCTTCAACTTAAGGAGACTATTCAACATCTCTACGCTGGATTTGAAAACAGGCACCACAGAGCTGTTGAAAGCTTGAGGTCCAAAAACTAATACAGGATGTATGGTTGTAACTTCATACTGCGGCTTATTTACCTTCAAGTAATCCCACAAAGCTTTCTCAGCCAACGTTTTCGAAAGATTGTAGGCTGCAAAAGGATTGTCTAATCCGTTATCACGAGTGATTGGATTGAAGGACGTCTCGTCATGTTCCAAATCGTTAGGAGGACCAAGAACAGACGCAATTGAAGAGGTCACGATCAATTTCTTGACGTTCTTACCGAACTCTGTTGTCGACTTCAACATATTAAGGGTTCCTTGGATTGCAGGCTCAACTACGATCTGCTCCAACTTTTCGACTGGAGCCTCAAACTCAATTGGAGTGGCTGTATGAACGATATAGTCAAAAGGGTACTTTTCCAACACTTTGTCGAAAGCCCCTGGTGCACCAATCTCAGGAACAATCTCGTATTGAAACTTGCTTGCGTTGAAGTTGTTGACTAGGTTATCGCCTTTCGCAGTACTTCTGACACTGCCAATAACTTCATAACCTTGTTTCAACAATTGTTTGATTATGTGCTGAGCAATGTAGCCAGAGGCCCCTGATACAAATACTAATTTGGCCATGATTGTAGATATATGAGATTCTTTTTAGTGCTCTTTATAAGGGAGCAGATAGAGTATTTTTGCCACCGGTGGACTTATTCTATTACTAATTTCCATGCTGACAAAGAGCTAACGCCCATCAAGAAGTGATATAAGTTTATCTTACAGGTGAAGTAAGGTAATATGTTGGAACTCAAGTATGATGATAAGTTCAAACTAAGGTTAGTTAGATAGCATTAGACACATTATTAGGTAGTATCAGTTTATCTTGCTGAACTGCTGTTGTGCGATCATGAGATTGTTGCAAATACATTTTTCTTGGCTCTGTAATTGTAATTTTGATAAGTACAAAATGTCAGGTAATCCACCCTTTGGTGGGGATAAAGCTTCAAACTTGCTTGTATATTTAAGGGGCGGATATAACTACTTATATACTCTTCTTGGTGTCTCGGGTTTGAGGCGGCAGGCAGTTTAACTCTCGTTTCATTGAGAATTGTGATATGCAGTACCACATACCTTACAGTCAAATGCAAAAGCCAGGATTTGGCGGGCGTAATAGAATGTTTAGTATCTAATATGTTCATCTTCAAACTTTGGAGTAGTATTTTAGAGACCCAATGTTAAAACAATATTGAGTATATCGAGTTTAATTCATTTAGGCTATATTTGTAGCTCTGGGTTAATTTCTTAAGCTTTCATTATCTAGCTTTAGATAAGAATATTTGTAAGAACTGAGAGTATTTAATACTGCATATAATAGTACTATGATCCTAATGACAAAGTCAAGTAAACATGGATCCCTCCCTCAGGACCCAACTGTAAATAAGGTGGGAATATCCTTTTTAAACAAGCAAACAAGTCATAAGATATTCTCTCACGTAAAGGGTGGATTCATTGACTATATCTTAAAAATATTTAACCACTTCTTGATAAGTAGTGTCCAGGCGGTAATAGCGTAGTCTGGCATTCTGTAATTCTACAACCAGACAGGTGATCACACTTCTCACATATCTCAACATCTTATTGTCAATTGCTATGCTGTTAAAGCTAAGGTATCTAGATGAAGCGGAAAGTACTATCACCTGCGATACAAGGTGAACTGTTCAACAAAAAGCTAAGCTTATGATAGTACACATTAAAGCAAGTTTACAACATCAGGAACATGACTAGGAGGATCAATTGCTGAAGTCTTCCATTGATTCGATTGCCATCAGAAAGTTGCAAATATTTTTTCATGACCTTTTGATAAAAACAGGTTTCCGTTCCTTTCGTTAATCCCTCGTCCTAGAAATTAGTCAATTTGTGGCTAGGAGGATCTAACGACTTTTTTACTGATTTCATAAAGTACCTACAACCATATTCTGTATAAGTGATCATTTCAAGGCTAGCTTGGCTTTTCATAAACTCTCTAAACTTTCCTCCTCTATATCTCATCCTCCAGTTCAACATCAAACTCACTTCGTCCGTCAACAACCAATCCATTGTTATCCTTGATCCATATCAAGAATAAACCCACGATTTGCCCAAAAAACATCAACGAAGTTCCCCAGAAAGCAATCAACAAATGCGGAGAGAACAACGACTTTTCAACTAACGCATATAACTCAGCATCTTCCGCCCTATCAGAAGTAACAAAACTAGTGTTCATCGAAGAAATCATATAATAGGCTCCTATTGCTCCAACAGCAAACCCCACAACGATTGGAAGTAGGAAAATCACATGAATAGAGCGCCTGAAGGACGTCGCAATTCTTGTGTTTAAGTCCGTGCTACCGATACCGGTACCATTTGAGGGAGGAAATTCAGCAATAAGTTTCTTGGTTTTGAAGTAGTAGTAAAACAGACTACCTAACCACAAAGGGGGAAGAAGCACACTGATTAAAAAGAGGACCATAGAAACCATTCCTGTTGGGATCAGCACAGACTTCACAGACAATGAGCTGTCCAAAACATATGGAATGCTCAGATTTGGTCCCCCGTTAATCAGACCCAGCATAAAGAGCGTGATAGGAGTTTCCACCACAAGTGACAAGCCCAAAAGGCCCAAGGCTAGATTTAAGAGCCTCTTTGGCATCACACGGAAGTTGCGCGAGTTCTCGGAGTGGTAGTAAACTACTCCATAACCCATACACAACAAAAGAACGTAAAAATCCCACATCGTGGTGAACAGTGTGACCATCCAAGTGTCGAGGTTTCCCCAAAACGTGAGCCATGTTTCCAGGTCTGTATTATTTTGGAAGTGGCTCAAGAGAATGCGGAAGAAAGTGAGTGCACAGTAAGGAATGAGCACGAAAAAGATTATGCCCTTGGATATGACACTCACGGAACCCAAGTTCTGGAACTCTTTACCAACTTTGAAGCGCAAAATGTAGTTCATTAGATACAAAGTCAAAGCAATTGCTAGTAAGAGTACCCACTTGAACTGAGTTGAAGCAATGTAGTCTCCATATGGCATTTTCCCGTGAGAATGTTCAAACTTGACAGGAGCATTGAAACTGACAATGCTCTTGTCCGTTGGTGGTGCCACATACACACAATAGAATCCGGGCGATGTCACATTGAATTGTACGTCCACTTTTTCTGCATCTTGACCATCTTGCTGGTCAAATTTGACATAACTGTTATAAACAGGTAGGGCTGGATCAGCTCCAAGAATAAACTCGTTTTTCTCAAAATCCACGAGGTTTTTGAACAACGCGGGTTTATCAGTTAGGTATTCAGTATAGTACTCTTCAACAATCGGAAGATTGGGGTATTTGTCGATATCTTTGTACCTGAAGATAAGCAATGGGAATGATAAGTCATGCATATCGTTCTCATTTGTGGTAGACACCGTATCGATGTAAATTGATATCTTTCCTGGTTTTTTTTCTGATCCCACTATACCGAGACACAAGGCGCCAGTGTCTTCGAAGGACAAATGTGCCGCTAAGCACAAGTGTGCTAAGAGGAGAAGAAGCAACATAATAAGGAAAAGATAAGAATGACGTAAAGAAAAAAGGGGCAAATATTTATAACTTGGTAATATGCAGGCATTACAGATTAGTAACTCAAGTTAAACGGAACTGAATGCAAGTTAGATAAGCTAATGACATGAGCGAGGAACCTAACTAATCTGGAAAGGGCACAAGAATGCGTTATGAAACAAGTGGCCTGATACTGAGGCAGGTAGCAGCAAAATATAAATAGCAGGTGCGAAAGCACAGTTATATAGATCAGAGGCTTTCTTACGTAAGTTTCTAACAGGAATACACATAGACCACATTAACTTATCTTAGACTGATTACGGGACGTAACTATCTGATTGAGGTTACTTAAGCTATACTACCGGGATTTTGATAATCAGACACAACCCCAAAATCCACACCTTTAAAGTATCTAGAGTAAATCCAATCACTAACTCAGTTAAACTTTTTGATATGAGTGAAGTGAGTGGTGTGAGTGAAGTTAAGCTTTTTCCTTTATATAAGGTGATGAAATAAAAAAAGATATAAGTTCACTTCACTCGCTTCGCTCGTTCAGTTCGTTCAATTAAAGTCTCCCTGTTGTCTTAGCTCCTTTCGTTAAGTTAACCCCTTCTATTATGTAAGTTCACTCGCTCACTCACTCACTCACTCACTCACTTCTCTCGCTTCGCTCGTGAAGTTTGTTCGCTCGACATCGCATTTTCTGTCTTGCAGCATTTTGAAAAAAGATCAAAAAACAAAGCGGTACACTATAGAGCATATCACATTACACACCAGCTGTTCAATCGCACAACACAATACCCTATAGCTCAATAAAAAGAGTAACATACCACATTTCAGAAACGAATATCACATGGATCGCCGAACACCAACCGAAGAAGATCTATCCACACGATACAAGAAGTTCAAGTCTGCATCAAAGTACAACCTTAACTCAGAAGAAGTATTTTGCGTATGTCGTCAGCCTGATCACGGTGGAGAGCTCATGGTACTATGCTCGGGTTGTGAAGAATGGTTCCATTTTAAATGCATGAAATTGAATACAGATTGGCTGAATTTGATCTCGCAGTTCTACTGTATATTTTGTGAGTGGCAGCAGAAAGGGGTCACGAAGTGGAAGAGGCGGTGCAGGTTGCCTGAATGTAACTCGCCAATCAAACAGGATCTGAAGTACTGTAGCGATGAACATGGATTGGCATATATGAGACAAGCCTTGCAGAACAACCACATTTCTGAGAATGATATTAAACAAGCGATAGAAAGTTCAGGTAATGCAGAAGAATTTCACAAACTCGGAAATGAATTCCCCGAACTTGAAATTGTGAGAAAGTACCGTACTGATGGCGAATTAGAGCATTTTCCTGAAGAAACAAGAAAACTATTAGTCGAGGTCAATGCGAAATTGGAAAAGGTGGATGACAAGAGGAGTAAATTGGAAGAAAAGCAAAACTATTACGGCGATGTGAAAGAAAAGCTCAAAACTTTGAATGACAGGCTAGCATCCACGATGGAGGTACCCACAAAAAGCAAAAAGAAGGGTTCCAAGAAGGTTGATATCTGTTTATATGACCGCGACCCAGAGGTTCACCATGTAGATGATCTCCTTGCCGACTTCGAAGCTTTTTCAGCTGCTTGCAAAGCACGTCAGGAGGAAGCGAGCTCAGATTGGTACCATACCATTTGTGTGAAGGAGCGCAAGAAATGCGTGCGACACAACGGATGGTGGAACTTGAAGGTGGACCAAATCGCCAAAGAATTGGTGCAATTGAGTGTGGAAAAGGGAATTTTGGACGAGGAGAGGGAGACGATTTTGAGGGCATATAGTGTGGGAGTTTATGAAGCTGAGCTGACAAAGCAAAACATAGGCTGAAAGTATGAGCAAAAGCGCACAGAGAGGACAAAATGAAAGGTGGAGAGAGTGCAAAAGCGCACAGAGAGGATAAAATGAAAGATGGAGAGAGTGCAAAAAAAACATAGGTGTTTGCATGAAAAGCTTTCAAAGTCTCATGGGTTTGAGTTCTGCAGGGGCATATAAATATAAACGAGAAGTCGGGTAATTCAAGACTCGATTTCAACTCTGCTTGATTCTTTAACTTTACGTGAACCAGATATATTCACATCCTGTGATACAACTCGCGAGTGGATTATCTTTTGTGAATACACACAACCAACAGACCTCGGTTTGTAAGTAAACAAGGATTCCAGCTTCTAACTCAGAAAAGACACTGCTATCACGTCAGTTTATATTGTATTGGCATAAATACTAGGAGTCTTTTAGCGAGGAAAGTGGAATATTTACTTACTCACTTATGAACCTTGCAAGTGTAGGATGTATCGCCAGTGTCATTGGGGTAAATGTGAATTTTATTACCTTTTAACGTTATTAATGGTTTTTCAAATTGTTAACCATGAACTGAAGGCAAGTTAGAAAATCCACGGTTATTCATAGCCAATTCGCTCAGTGTGAAAATCATGTTGGCGAGATGTAGATTATGAGTTTTTCATGGAAACCGAAAAGGTGAGAACTCTATCAAGATAGATACGTACATAATGGACTTCGTTTACGATAACTTATGGATTCCGGTGTAAATATATTGGGTCTCTTCCGCGAGCTGTCCTACAAGTTGCAAACATTTGGCTGCTCGAGCGCTTTCAATTGCCTCTTCCTCGATCACTTCATTCAAACCTCCTAATCTCTCTTTTTACCGTTGATTGTGGCAACAATCCTCCTAGCATGCTTGTACGTTCTAAATTCGCACAACCAGATTCCCTGCCATGTTCCCGTGGCCAATCTCCCATTAGTAATTGGGATGCTCAAGCTTACACCAACTGTGCTCGACTTAACGTGACCAGGCATATCATCCGGTCCCTCATCAGCGTGGATATAAAAGTCACCCTCAGGAACCATACGATCCAAGGATGCAGTCATATCCGTGCGCACATCTGGGTCGCAGTTTTCGTTCAACGTGAGTCCGGCCGAGGTGTGCTGGAGAAAGAGGTGGAGAATACCAACTTCGTAGTCCTTGATCTGCGGGATATTACGCAATACCTCGTCCGTGATAAGGTAGCTACCTTTCGAGCGAGCAGCAAGTGTGAATTTAACTTGTTCCCAGGACATGACAAAAATGAAATTGATCTAATGCAAGAGTACAATTGAGGAGAGCAATTGATGCATTTGAAATAATATCCTCTGTGACTTTTAGGTAAATTATTAACTTTATCAACATCGAGGCAACTTGTCCGAGTGGTTAAGGAGAAAGATTAGAAATCTTTTGGGCTTTGCCCGCGCAGGTTCGAATCCTGCAGTTGTCGTTATTTTTTTGGCTCGTGAATTGAATGAGTGAACTTATATTACATGGTGAGATGACTAGACGAATGAGACTCAAATAAACTTATATTATAAATGGCTAATTCAGTACAGGTATTCTCTATTAGACAAAAATCAACAAGTAAAATGAACAAGTTGAACATCTTCTGTATATTTAATCTTACAAAGCATGCATTTTTTCAAGTTTTTGCAATTTCGCATCAAAATTCTACATTAGTCAAGTCATTTACCAACTAACCTAAAACACATTCTACAACATAAAGACCAAAAAAAAGCTTGTGGCTTGTTCTTTCAAATGTGATTATTCTATTCGGATCGCTTTTTTGCAGTTCATTATCAGCCTTCACAAAACATGCATTCACGGTGATTACGTAACGTACCTAAGTCAAAAATTTGCATCCACACAATACGAGTCCATCCACGAGGAATGGGCTCGGATTTTGGTCCGTTTCTATCTCACTAAATATAATCTTTTCGTAATCTATTTCTCATTGAAAGTTTTTGTATCTACGATTGCAACTATTCTCTCGCCCTTCGCATGTACTTTCCCTCTAACCTACTACTACTTCCTTCTCCCTCGTTTCCCACCTATTTCCCAGATTCTTTTCCCCACTCTTTTCCTTACTCCCTTTTCCTTTCTAGTTTTCTTTTCATTCGTACTTTTCATTCTCTTTTCGTTTTCCTCATCTCATCGAAAAAAATCATCACGATGCCAAAACCACAGCAGCAGCTCGCTGTCCACCAGGATGACGCCGATATCCTTCTCAAAAGTCGCAACGTGCTCAACCCAGACATTGTGGCAAAGTACCGCACTGCCGGTGAAATCACCCAGGCGGCTCTCCAGCACATCGTGGGTTTGATCAATGCATCTTATCACTTGAAGACTACAGACCACTTGTACACTGTCCAGCAGTTGTGTTTGCTCACTGATTCATACATGCAGACCTTGTTGAATGGCGTCTACACTACTGGCGTTGCTGAAAAGACTATTGCTCAGCCTACATCTATCGATGTCAACGAGCTCATCGGAGGGGGATTTTCTCCAGAGATCGATAACGTGACTGAATTCACATTGAAAGCCGGTGACGTTGCCACCATCTCACTCGGTGTCCAGATAGACGGCTACACATCTCAGATTTCGCATACCGTGGTGATATACCCACCAGGACCAACACCTGAGGGCCCTCTTTTAACTAAGGATGCGGACGCCATTTGTGCTACGCACTTTGCCACTGAGACTGTGGTTGCACTCTTGGGATTGTGCTTGAGCCCAGAGAAGATTCCTGCTGGTTTGTCGCAGCAATTTGGCCAACAGGTGTCCGGTACCATGATCAGAAATGTAGTGGATTTCATTGCCGAAAGCTTCAACTGTGTTGTCTTGCCAGGTTCGAAGGTTAGACGTGTGCGCAGGTTTTTGGCAGGTCAGTCTGAGGGTATTGTTGCTGAGAGAGACTTCAAGGGTGTGGTCTGGGATGAATCGCACCAGGAGGAGCGTTTGTTGGCCAAGAGCGAATTGAACAAGGAGTTGGTAGTTGGAAACAAGCGTGTTCAGGCCAGAGCCAAATCTACAGAGAACACCATACCCACAGATGAGTTTGTTGTTGAGGCTGGAGAGGTTTACCAGATCGACATCAGAATGTCGTCAGTGTCGCAGATTGACGATGTCGGTATCATCACCACTCAAGAGGTGGACGAGTTCCTGGGAAAGAACCACAAGAACGAGTTCAACGCCAAGAGCACTGTGTACGTGAGAGATGTCGTGATCAAGCACGCTTTGAAATTGAAAACCTCGCGCAAGTTGTTGGCAGATGTCGACACCAAGTTGTCGGTGTTTCCATTTAAATTGTCGCACACCTGCAAGAGCTTTCCTGCACAGAACGAGGCTGATTTCGCAGCCATTACTCAAGAGTTGGGTAGAAGCAAGATTGGTATGACTGAGTTGCACAACAGACACTTGGTTAAGTCCAAGCCAATTTTGGTGACCAAGTTCGTTCCTCTTGAGAAGATTTTGTTGACAGCCAACCGTACTGGTGCGCACGGTATCGATGCCACGAGGCAGGTTTTGCCAGGTATGGAGGTGCCTATGCCAAAACTTGGTGTTTCGCAGTTGTTGTTGCTGCAGATTGCTAAGTCGGGCACCAATATTTCCAATGTGCGCGAGAGCACCACTGTACTTGTGGACAGGGACGAAAACGAGGTTTTGCGTTTGAACGGCAGTGCTCCAAGTTATGTTCACTCAGCATACAAGTTGAAGGGTGAGTTGACTGAGGCTCTTGAGCAGGTTGTTAGATTGGGAGCTGACGAGAGGTTTGGTATTAGAATTAAGAAAGTGGAGGCATTCCAGCAGTAGGCGTTGGACATGACGGCATAGGGAGAATTTTACATTAAATGGAGAAAACTTATCTTACGAACTCCACGAGCTGACGAAGTCAGTGAGTGACTAGACATTTCACGAATTTATTTCACAATCTCATCCCTCGGTGGCTTTGGCGATTGATTAAGCAAGCGTACTTTCAGTGACAAAAGAAGTGTAGATTTCAATTTAAAGTGTAGGTTTTTGTAGATTTCAATTAGGGAAATAGAGAGAACGTGATGTAGAGGAAGTGGACTTTCTAGAGCAGAATTGTGTGAAGATTTTGACTAGAACATTTAAAGTAGAACACTGATTAGAACACTGACTAGAACATTTGAAGTAGAAGACTGACTAGAACACTTCAAAACTTTTGAGCTCAACACTTCAACAAACATTTAAAATTAGGTCTACATACGGTATCAACTCCATAAACTGGGTTCACTAATTCTTTCAATGTGATTTAGTACACTTTTCTCTGACAACCATTATCGAGAACAGGTACCTCCGCAAAAAACAATATGTTGAATCTCACTTGCTGATTGAATTGAATTCCTGGACTACTCTGGATACATATCAAGCTATGAGCGAAGTGAATGTTTGAAGTGAATTAATGTCTTTGAAAAGGCAAATTAGTACTTATGCTCTCATGGTATAATATCTCAGTACGTATTCATGTTCTCATGGTAAAATATCTCAAGTACATCTTTATTCTCTTGGCAAAATACCTCAAGTACATCTTTATTCTCATGGAAAAACATCTCAACCACGTCCTCATCCCAATGATGAACATCGAGAAAAACTGGGTAGCCATAATCAGCTACCTGCAATCCTCTATTCGACTTAGCCAAATGGAAACTCGACTTAGCCAAATGGAAACTTGAATTTTCCAGAATAGGAAATGCCAGGGCAACACGCGATTGTGAGGCTGTACAACTAACAGACCTCTCATAAAAGGATCAATTAACCGAGAATACTTGACAAATGTCGTGTTTCTATGAAGATGAAATCGGTAATCTCACAACGGGTTTCGATAACAATTCAAGTTGAATAACGTAGTTTTCTGTCCTTAACCAATGAGACACTTCCATTTAGGATTTAACCACAACTGAGGTTACGAAGGGAAGAGCATACTGGGAGTCATAGTGTTGCCGCACAGAATCTGACAATTTCCCACTCAGGTTTTACAAATCTGTTGAAATTGTTCTCAGGAGGAACTGTTTGCACTGAAGAATAATTTTAAGTGGCTTTTCGCTTCAGATTTAACTTTGTGAGTGCGTGAAGATTTCATGAGGTATAGAGTTCAACTCTTTATCCATTTCTCGGTCCGCCTGAACTGGTAATTGTACATTTACAATAGACCTATTTACGAGGTTTTCTATCCGATTTTTACAATGTTGGTGCTACCTCATGGTCAATCAATTGGATGGCACAAGGTTTGTTCGCTTTGTGGCTTGGGGTTTCTCAACAAGATTTTGTGCAATCCACAAAATTGCGAAATTACTGTACAAGCGGAAAAAACGGGTGCAATGAAAGTAGGGTTTGCTTATAAGAGAGGTCAAATGGTTACCCCTCAGTTGAGCCAACATACAGGAACTCCTGCCATTAAAGCTTAACTTATGTCTATAGAGGAGAGTTTTGGCAATTGCCCACGGAAAAAAAGAGTGGTGACATTCATTTTAGAGAGGTTCGAGCGAATCGAATGGAATTCTAAGAAAAGCTAAGCACGCCCAGTCGGGTGCCATGATAATTATAATCGCACATTTCGCCCAGTCGGGTGCCATCATAATCATAATTGTACATTCCACGGTAGAGATGTAACCATTAGTGTTATTCATTGTACGAATTAGTGAGTGAGAAACCGTAAAAGGAATTAGTTCTACCTGCAGTCGACTTGGCCCACGCCATGATCTTTACACCAGCTATAAGCACTCTTGAATTGCTATTACTCCAATTCTAATTCACTCGGTCATCTTGTCTAATCCTCCGCCCCGATCTATAGCCATTTTCTTCTCTAGCTTGATCCAGACACGCCCTTTTTCAACACGATTGCTGGACACGATTCCAGAAAAAACGAAACACTGACCCCCTATTTTGATCAATCAGTCCATTCAACCTAATTCAACCAACAAGATATCACTGTACGTATACTCCTGGTGTTTTGACTACGTTTGGAACTCTACACTGAACTATGCGATTTGACAACAAGAACACGCCTTGAATTTGACAGGTAATGGAATGTCAACAGACGGGTTCTTTAGGAAGACAAGCGCTATGAACAAATAGCATTGCTAGATTAGCGATTGGGTCACAGCAGTTCATGCTGTCGACTTCGGGTGTGCTAATGCCCGTCTACCCGGTTGACTTCCATTTACCGCCTTATTTGCCACCGCTTTCGGAAGTCACGAGAGTGCAAATATTTCCGAGATTTGCACCAAGATAGTGTGCATGTTATGAATTACAATCAGAGCTACATTCCCAGCCATCCCGGCACTACCATCGATAGGCCTTTGCCATGATCGTAGTGTTGAGGGGACAGGGATTAATTGCTTTTTAGGTATCATTTTTTTCGTCGTCGACAAAATCAGAGTTATTTCAAACAAACCAAACAAAGTCCAGAAAAAAACATACACCAGTCAATTGCCCCCAATCGACGAATCCATCATACTAACGTCCAGAATGCCAGCTTCCCGTGAAGATTCCGTCTATCTCGCCAAATTGGCCGAGCAAGCCGAGCGCTACGAAGAAATGGTGGAGAACATGAAGGCTGTTGCGTTGTCCGGCCAGGAGTTGTCTGTCGAGGAGCGCAACTTGCTCTCTGTCGCATACAAGAACGTGATCGGTGCACGCCGTGCCTCCTGGAGAATTGTTTCCTCGATTGAGCAGAAGGAGGACGCCAAGGGCAACGAGACCCAGGTCTCCTTGATCAGAGAATACAGATCCAAGATCGAGCAGGAATTATCCAAGATCTGTGAGGACATCTTGGCTGTGTTGTCGGACCACTTGATCTCTTCCGCGCAAACCGGTGAGTCCAAGGTGTTTTACTACAAGATGAAGGGTGACTACCACCGTTATTTGGCCGAGTTTGCCACCGCTGATAAGAGAAAGGAGGCAGCTGACTTGTCGCTTGAGGCATACAAGAGTGCCAGCGATGTTGCTGTGACTGAGTTGCCACCAACCCACCCTATCAGATTAGGCCTTGCCTTGAACTTCTCTGTCTTCTACTACGAGATCTTGAACTCGCCCGACAGAGCTTGCCATTTGGCCAAGCAGGCGTTCGACGACGCCGTTGCTGACTTGGAGACTCTCTCTGAGGACTCGTACAAGGACTCCACCTTGATCATGCAATTGTTGAGAGATAACTTGACCTTGTGGACAGACTTGTCCGAGCCACCTGCGCCTGCTGATGAGCCTGCTGCTGCGCCTGCGGAGACGAAGCAGGACGAGGAGTAGAGTAAAATGCGTGTTTCTAGTGTATATGTATAGATATGTATATGCAATATGTTTTAAGGAAGTAGACGAAGATAGTGGGTTTACGAGAGTACAGACACAAAGTGTCCCAAAAATAGTGAACAATTTCGACATGGTTAGTTAGGTCGCATCTACAGTTTGAGTGTAGCCAATTAGAATCTGATTTTAATCTTTTCCCTTTAGTACAGTTGAATCGGTTATCCTAAGGAACAGAGTTGTATCTGAGTTGGTATTAGGGTTGGATCTCACTGATGATTCACATGATCCCATTAATGAGTTAATAGTTACATGAGGTATCGACTCACGAGAGTAGATCTCCATTTGTGTGAATATGTCAATGCACGTTGATAATTGATGAAGAGCGAGATAATGGATGAAGGGCGTGATAATGGATGAAGGGCGTGATAATAACTATTAGTCTGCGAATTCCAGCAATGTTATATATTCAGCCAGCAGTCATCTTCTCAGTCTACACAAGCACTCTTCGATATATCTTCATTTCTTTATCGTGGACACAAAGACCTTGTTGAAGGCAACATCTGGAGAGCTCATAGAAGAGAATCCAATATACCCTATCCACCTTCATATACCCATAAGCACTACATGTCATCAAGTATAAGTATCCATAAAGAACTAAACAACTCCACTTTTCACAACCTACACTATGAGTCACCTCCAAGTGCGGTCTTGTGAAACTTTTTTCTTATCTATGACTCTTTCAATTTTTCATCACTTTTCTTATGAGCTTCCCGTTATTGCCATACGTTTCTGGCACCAACAAGGCCACAATTGACACGTTTGCCGTGGTTGGACAGGTTCTTATACCGCTCAATGCTGTGTGTGGTGACAAAAAGCACTTTTCACGCAATTTTCCCCGCGAAGTAGCGATTTATGTCGATGCTAGAAGTACTGACAACCTTGATCAGGTTATTGAATTGCTCAACATCGGTGTTTTCCGTACGATTGTGAACTTCAAGCTTTTCAATGAGGCTCTCGAAGCAGGGTTGCCATCGTACAGGTTCATTGTTGAAGGTCATTTGGAGAAAGTATCTGCAACTGATGCTAGTGTGATCATCAAGAATGGATTCAGTGATGGCGAGACCTTCACGAAGGATGCTGCTAGCGGCACTGCGGTCTATATTGAAGGTGAATTTACACAGAAGTCTGCAAACGAATACGCAGTGAAGGGATATATTCCAATCATTGATTCAGCCCGTTTGACCACCTCTAAACTGTCTGAATTGATCTCTGTTGCGGAGATTTTCACATCCACACTCACAACCGATAGGCCAGACGGACTTTATACCACTCTTGTTTGTGGTCCTGCACCTTCATACACTGCACTTGGGGTGGTTTATTCGTCTATGGAGCTGATTCACGCGAGTATTGCCGAGATGGCTGGGGTCTACCAGTCGCGTAAACGCCGCGAGGAGTTGTGGTATAAGGGGAAAACATCTGGAGCTACACAAAAGCTCATCAAGGTGCTGAAGGATTGCGATAACGATGTGGTTAAATTTATTGTCGAGCAAAAACAAGGCTCGGGTTTTTGCCACTTGGACAAGAACTACACTTGCTTCCAGGATTTGCAATTATATGAAGATGCACCAGGCTCAGGATTGCCAAAGTTGGATGCTACTTTGCAAAGTAGACTTGAGAATGCACCGGAGGGCTCGTACACCCAGAGGTTGTTTAACGACGAGAAGCTTCTTGTGGCCAAGATGAAGGAGGAGTTGGACGAGTTGATTGAGGCTGGAGAGAAAAACGACCAGGCCGAAGTGGCCTGGGAGGCTGCGGACTTGTTGTACTTTGTTGTAGCTTGGGCTGTGAAGCACGGTGTGACGTTGGCTGATATTGAAAAGAACTTGGATGTGAAGAGTTTGAAGGTTACACGGAGAAAGGGAGATGCCAAGCCAAAGTATTTGAAGGAGGAGAAGGAAGAAAAGAAACAGATAGATACAACATCGGACCTCCCCCCATACTCCATGGAAAAAATCAGTGTGACCCCAATCACGAAATCTGCCGTTATCTCGAAAGCCTTGACAAGACCAGTTCAAAAAACCTCAGACATCATGAAACTCGTGCTCCCTATTATTGAGCAGGTGAAGAAAGACGGTGACAAGGCATTGCTTGAACTCACAGCAAAGTTTGATGGAGTGCAGTTGGATGCTCCAGTCTTATCAGCGCCCTTCCCAGAAGAATTGATGAACATATCTGAGGATATGAAGGCTGCCATTGACTTGTCAATGAAGAACATCGAAAAGTTCCACTCAGCACAGTTGCCCAAAGAGGAGATCATGACTGTGGAAACTGCGCCTGGGGTTTTCTGTTCTCGTTTTGCCAAACCAATTGAAAACGTTGGTCTTTATGTTCCAGGAGGAACCGCAGTGTTGCCTTCAACTGCCATGATGCTTGGTGTACCAGCAATGGTTGCAGGTTGCAAGAACATTATTCTTGCGCTGCCTCCTGCACGTGCTACTGGTAAGTTAACTCCAGAGGTGGTGTATGTTGCGCACAAATTAGGTGCAAAATGCATTGTTATGGCAGGTGGCGCACAGGCTATCACGGCCATGGCATACGGAACAGAATCTGTGTTGAAGTGTGACAAGATCCTCGGTCCGGGCAACCAGTTTGTAACTGCAGCAAAAATGTATGTGCAAAACGATACCCAGGCGTTGTGTTCCATCGACATGCCTGCTGGTCCTTCGGAGGTTTTGGTCATTGCCGATAGCAAAGCTGATGCAGACTTTGTAGCGTCTGATTTGCTCTCACAGGCCGAGCATGGAGTGGACTCACAGGTGATTTTGATCGGTGTGGGTTTGAGTGAGGCCAAGGTGGCCGAATTCGATGAGGCAATTGCAAGACAAGCCGCGGTACTCCCCAGAAAGGATATTGTTGCGAAGAGTTTGGCCCACTCGTACACGTTGTTGGTTGAAACCTATGACGAAGCCTTCAAGCTTTCGAACGATTACGCACCAGAGCACTTGATTTTGCAGATTGAGGATGCTGAGAAGTACGTGCCGGGACATGTTGAGAATGCTGGTTCTGTCTTTGTGGGTGCGTTGTCTCCTGAGAGTTGTGGTGATTATTCCAGTGGTACCAACCACACGTTACCCACCTATGGTTATGCTAGACAGTATTCTGGTGTGAACACGGCGACATTCCAGAAGTTTATCACTGCACAGAATGTGACGAAGGAGGGTTTGAAGAGTATTGGAAATGCTGTGATGACTTTGGCAGCGGTAGAGGGTTTGGAAGCTCACAGAAATGCAGTGCAGGTTAGAATGGACAAGTTGGGGTTGAGTTAGGATACATAGAAAACGAGCGAGCATATTAAGTAAGTGAGTGTATTTAGTGACTGCGTGAATGAGTGAACAAACATATTTAAAGAGATAACTGAACGAACGAGCGAACTTCACGAGCGAACTTCACGAGCGAATTTCACGAGCGAATTTCACGAGCTAAGGTACGGATAGATAAAATATAGAAAGACGTCTTAATTGGACGATTTATTGAATATCGTACGGGATACATAGAAAGATGTGCTTAATTGAAAGACTTGCTTAATTGAAGACAATCTGTTGAATATCGGTAAATGGCGTATTGAAAAGTTCTAATATATACAGTCAATATAAATAATGCATGTGTGAGTCCTTCTCACTTAAATACCTGTCCTAACTTTGACACCTCTTGTAAAACGTCCGCGGTAGTTTCACCGATAGACTCTCCTATCTTGTCACCAAAAACTTCGAGTTTTTTCCCAAAGTCAGAAACAAAGACTCCACTCTCGTCCCACTTATGCGTCAAAGATGCTAAAACACTCTCGAATGCAATCTTACCTGTAGACGCATTCTGTCCGAATCTCTCCACCGACCAATCCTCCAACTTTTCACAAACGCGATTCACCAGTGCGAAAGCAGTGATTTCGGCATTCTGTTTGAATGATGTTCTCAAGGGAGACTGCAGGTCTGGGCGGTAAATGACGGTTTCGTTCACCAACAATAAATGGTTCATAGTCAAGTTGGAGGACTTCATGACGAGCGTTTTATTCAACAAATCAACTTCGCTCACCTCACGCACATAACTATACTGTTGAGCACCAACCATCCATGAGAGCCAACCCGGAATTGCCTGTTTACACCCTATGAGTCTTTCTGTTCTCAAGGTCCTGCGCTCAGCATCTATGGTTCTGTCTAATATATCTACCGAAACGACGTGTGTAGAGTACTCATTGGGGTACTTTTGCCAATTGGCAGCGGTAACCTTCTCCCATGGGTAGTTGAATATATGCTGACTTTCGAATAACTTCATGATCTGGTGATATGCAAAAAGTGTATGTAGATGCGATGCTATGGAAACCAGGTCAAAATAAAAGATACTTATATCAAGTTGATAGTGCTTAAAAGATGACCACTGTGGTGAAGTGTTGCATTGTAAAAAAAAGAAAAGTGAAAATTTTCCAATTTCTTCTTTTATCACATGCTAGTAAAGCGATGAGCAGCTACATGAATATATTACATTGACAGTTGTGAGAATTCACTTGTGACAGAAGACTATATAGGTGTAATGGGCACTATATAGATGCGATGATTTCATTTGACGAAACTAACATGGGGTTCGAATTTGGGTACATTTTTTATGCAGGAATATTTTACGGCCCTAGCCGGAATTGTAGCCCCAATGGGAAGGGACCGAGTTATGCCAAATCACGAGCGAAGCGAGTGTAGTTTGTTGTAGTAAGCCAGCATTTGGTGTTCTGGACTTTCCTAATGGCATAGACTCTACGAGCGGAGCGAGTGAAGTTCGTAGAGTTAAGCCAGCTTTTGGTGTTGTGTTTCCTAATAATTGTGTATCCTAATGGTTCGCTCACAAACTCACAAACTCATTTCACTCGTGAAGTCGTTCGCTTGTTGTAGTCCTACGCCAGCTTCTGGTGTTCTGGACTTTCCGACCGATCAAAACTTAGTCCAACGACCGGTGTAACCGAGCGCAGACCCTGTCTGTCGCGAATTGGCATAAATTTAGGCAGTAGCTTCCCAAACTTCAGGTCAGATTGGAACCGGCGAGAATACTTTGTGCCTTTCGGAATGGATCGTGGAACGAAAATAACGTTGCTGAAATCGATATCAGGTCTTTTGGCTGCATCTGCGTCTGTGAAAACTTCCGATTGGGCTTCCCCCGAGCTTGCACTATCCTCGGATCCATTTTCTTGAGTAGCAGAACCGGGGGTGTGATCTTCATTCTCCGTGGATTTTGAGAGCTCATCCATTTTGGGGCCCAGATCACTAGTCACGCGACTGATTGCAGAATTTCTGAGTGGAGAAGTTTGGATATTCCTCACTTTCTTGATATTGGCATTACGAGTTGGGTCAAAGGAGTTGTCTGAAATGTCCGAATCGTCAGAGAATAGCAGGTGATCCTGGGCACTCACAAAACCCAAACTTGAGCTTTTCAATTTCTCCATAATCTTTCTTTTTTTGATTGTGCGCACTGCGGGTGTTGGGGAACGTTGTGAATGATCTCCGATATACGTCATTGTTGCGTCAAAAGAAGTATCGGAGCCCGGATCGCTTTCTATTTCTGCACAAACTGCCAGCTTATTTGGCGAGCCATTCTCGTCTGTATTGATCTGACCAGGTAAATTAGTCTCTGTTTGGTCTCGCAAAGAACCATTTGGTTTCATAGAAAGTGGTGGGATTGTCTTCCAATCAAAACTGGCTTGTGTAGATCTCGAAACCATTTCGCTTTTGCTTTTCTGAGTTTGGACAGAAATGGTCTCCCTTGCATGAAGTGCCTTTTCGACCCTTTGAAGCAAGTCGGGGGAGAACTGATTTGTGGTTTGGGTTCCCGTTTGCTTGATTTGTGAATCCGAGGCCAAGAGATTACCGTCCATTAGTGGATTTGTAGCGTTCTTTTTGAAGCCATTTTCAAGCTCTAGAGCTTTGTGTAGGTAATCCATACCGGTGCTGCGTACATGGAGAATGTTTTGCACATTTTGGCTTTCCGTCCTAACGCCTTGTTTCGCTTCTGTAGCTAATGCTTCAAGAAAGGCATGCAATTTTGATACCAATACCAGATTATACTCGATGGAGGGGAAAATGACTTTGTCTATACACAGTAAAACATCGTCGATTTTCATACCATGGTGGTTCCGAACCGAAGCTTCGCACTTTGTAATGTCGTTGAGCATTTTGAATATGTCTTTCACAGAATAGTGGTAGTTTGAAGGAAGGAAGTTGTAGTCACTAGGTATGTAGGGATAAGAAGAGTTGCCGAGAATGAACATTGACCCTATGCGAATGATGTTTCTGTCTTGTATAGGTTCTGTGCAGTCAAATTTCCCCAAAAATGACGAAGCCTTCATGTCATGCGCATACAAGTTTTGGAAAAACTGCTCGGTAAGCAAAAATTGGGTGCAGTTATGATATACTTTAACCATCGCGTTTAGAATGATGACAAATGATGAATAATCACTAAGTCTGTAAAAGGTGTTGGCCAACATGCACCTGATCCAATGGCCAACTCCGCTATCGCCAGGGAAAATGACAGGCTGAGCAGTTGAAAAATGGGGATCATGTGCTGGGTTGATATGGTGGAAAATGATGTTGGTATATTTGCGGGGATCGCATATAATGTTATTGCGGCATACTATGACGATCAGCTTTGCCCGGATGCGAAGAAGGTAGTCTATTCTTTCAAAATATGTTCCAAGATGCTGTGAGTTGAGAAGACCACTCGGGTGGTAGTTGTATTTCAGTGTGAGAAGATTCGTGACGATGATAGGGTCTAAGAAGTTGGACATTGAGAGATTTCCACATAGTGAAAAAGTCACAATGGCATCGCCTCGACGTGCAGAAACCTCATTTAAGTAGTATATGTTGTCCAAAGGGTAAACAAATAGTAAGCTTTGAATACGTTCACATTCTGTGATTAGCAGGGTGTCTCCTTTGGACGTGATAGAGTACCGTGCCGACAATTCTTGGCCCATTTCATGCAATATTCTGCCTTTGGTGTCTATGCTATAAGCGCTGTCCAGCAAAATGTTCATCATCGCTCCCACTTTCGCGGAATCCACACCTGATACTAATAGTTGGGTCGCGTAATCAGCAATGATTGTGTAACGTAGTCTCGATACTACGGACCTTCGAATGTTGATCTCCTCTGCGAGTGTGGACCTCTCTTCGATCTGCGGAAACTCATCTCGCAGGATCAGAAATCGATCAAGTGTTCGGTTCAATGTGTGGGAAGGGTTGATGACAGAATGATAGTTTCTGTGATCTAGCACCTGTAAGTGCATTTCCAGTTTGGATATCATCCTTGCACTTCAGAGCCGATTTGGATTTGTGGTGGCTTTCGATAGTAAATGAAAAACAGCTAGCAAAATGGTGGGAGACGAACTAAAAAACTTCAATAAAAAGGATGAATGATTTACAGCTTATAATACTTTAGTTAGTGATGATGATTACAGTATTCAACACTTAGTTAATGATAATGATAAAAATACCGTTCGCTTGGTGGTTCAGCTATATTTGTATACAATTTAAGTTCACTCGCTTCGCTCGTGAAGTTAGAGGATACTCTTTCACACCTTTAGGCTCATCCCAGAAACTAGCCAAAACCTCCCTTTTGCCATCATATGGGTTTCTACCATGGTAAACCAGGTAATTGTCAATGAATAGCATGTCACCATCCTCGAAAGCATGTGTGTACTCTATTCTTATTGATGTTTCTAGAACAAAGTCAAGGTATTTTTTGGGGATTGGAGTACCATCATCATACCGTATAGTGTGATTCTCCAACTTTTCAAAGTAGTATGGTGCATAGTATGTTGGCAAGCTGCTGAAAATTATGGGCCATTTGTTTCTGGGATGATATCGAATAGGTTTAGTGTGTTGGTGAATCTGCAATGAATTATCAGGTAAGAATTCCGAGTCTGTACTAGCTTTTTCCTTTGCTAAACTCAAGGCCTTTTCCTTTTTCATTTCAAGCAGATCACTCTCAGCAATATCTCTTCCAAAAGCATATTTAGCAAGCCATGAAAAGTCCAATTCATTGGGATCAGCAGGAAACTTCCACTTTTGAGAGAGATATAGCCCTTTAGTATTCAAGTCTTGGATAAATTCTGGGAAGTTCTCATTGACTATGTCAAATAGCTCGGTAGCATGTAATGTAATCGACTGGCCCAAATTTGTTTTATTTGTGGGCAGCGGTGTAACGGATACTTGAGAAAAGAAGGTTAACACTGTCGGATAAGATTTAAACCTCGAGAATTCTTGATGGCCGTAGATTTTGTTGGGGGCTGACAGAGGATTCACTGTTGTTACATTTGTAGTTACATCTTCCCTCGAAGCACCTAGAACACCAGTTTGTTCAAAAGGTATATGATATTTTGCAAAAGCTTTCTCCATCAATCTCGAATACAAGCCAGAATCATTTGAGTTCAAGTTCTTGACGATAAGTTGTCCGTGTTTGTCGAGAATCTTTCGGAACTCGTTTTTTGAGCCCAATTGTTCAAACAAGCCTTCAATGGCTTCGTAAAGATTAGATTGGTTGTTAGAGTACTGTAGTTCATATACTATTGGAAACGCTATACCGCGGACCTTTCTCGCGTTTGGATTATTTATCTTGACTAACAGTACCTGAGATTCGTTATAGGTGTAATGATATTCATTTGCAGTCATTACTGGGAGTGCTTCTTTGTAGTGATTTATTCTGTAGTGCTTAATTCTTTATAGTGCTTAATTCTTTATGGTGCTTAATTCTTGCGAGTGTAGTCCTTGTGACTGTTACTTGTGACTACTTGACTCTTGGAACTGCTACTATATTTATATGTCCGAGTGTGGCTTTGGTAACTGTGGTAAGAAATCGTTTCCTAATCCGTGTATTCTTTTTGCAACCCTGGTTTGTAGCACTGGCGTCCACAAAGAAGTCATCAATACGTACATAAGAGAGGTGCTATATTGAAGGTTACACTAGCTGGATTCTGGCATAATGTTATATTCCCACTCGTATATTTGGTCAAATTAGGAAAGTCCACAAATACAAAATGGCTGCAATATATCTCAAGTTTACAAACGCATTTGTGTTTTTTAAAAACACCAACATACGATAAAACACACCATGCTCGCAATTGATCCTTCAAAGACTGACAGCTGGGTTCCAAAGCCCCTCTACTCGATCAAGAAGTTTATCAATTCGTTCATGGGGAAATTTGAAGACAAAGCGTCTGCGAATTCCTGTGATTACCCCGTCAGAAGTGCAAGCGCAGAAATCATCCAAATGCCCTTCTCTGAGAGTTGTGAGTTCCCCGAAGAACCAATCTTGTTGTTAGACTCGTCTGACAGCAAGTGGGAAATCGCAGTCGATCAGCTCATTGACAATTCACCACCCCAAAACCACGGACAGCGTCAGCATTTGCCTTCCCCAGGCTCTTTTGAAGCGGATGTTAGTCTTGGAAAAAGCTTTTCTGGTTACAAGAAAGAGTTTACCGAGAGATACGAGCGGGTCTTTGGCCGGCCCGCCACAGCTTCTCAGAAGCACTCTCGCCCGGCGCCTGTGCCATTGCAGCACACGCCATTGGAAGTTATTGCTTCGAGGTTAATCCAACACCCACGCCGCGAGCCATTTCCGATCCCAGCTTTGAGGAAGTTTGAAATTCCGGCTCACGGGTGGAACAGGATGCCAGTGAAGATTCCTCTCACTCCGAAGATTAATCCAGATCTTCATTTTGAGGACGAAGAATTTGACCCTACTTTCAGTAACCTCGGTGACCTCAGCGACCCAGAGGAAAGTACTGAGGAGGAAGAGGAAGAGGAAGACAGCGATGAGGATGAAGATAGCGACGACGACCTCAGCGATGACGACTTCAGTGACTTTGAATTCGACGAAACAGACCTCCTCCTCCGCGATGGTGAAAAGAAAGTTTCAACCCTGAGCGCAGCCAAGGACTTTGTTCTACACATTGTCAGGAAATTTAGTGCTAAGAAGCCTAAAGTGCGCACTACTACATTCAATAGTCGTGAGACTATCCGGGTTGAAAACTCCTGCTCGCCGTATCTTCTTGACTCTGGATGCATTGAAATGGATGTGATTGCATACAAAAGTCCAGAGAGCGCAGATTCAAACTCTTGCTTCCCCAACGGTTACATGGACGTCAAGTGTCCTCTCCAAACAGGCGCAACTACAATTTCGAACATCTGTACTATGGGTTCCCCGATTCTCAGTCTGGGCGGCCTTGCAGATGTGGGCTCTCTCGCTACTCTGGTGGAAACTGGAAGTTTTAGCGCAGCCGAAATTTGCAGCCAAGTGGAAAAAGCCATTACGCAGTCAGCTGCGATCAAATCCCCTCTAGTTAACTCACAGAGTGAGCAAGGACGCAAGGTGTCCTTTCTGGGAGTTGAAACTTGCGCAAAGCCAAGAAGAGTCATGTCTTTTAAAGACTTGCGTATTCTGCGCATATTCAAGAGGGCAAGAAAGGGAAAGCCAACCCACTCTATTTTGAGGTCGAAGGTTAACCAGAACTATGAGGTCGAAGTTGCTGGTGTTGCCAAAGATGACAACACCAACTTTGAGGAATTTTGGGACTCTTTCCATGTCAGCCAGGAAATGAAGAATGACCAGTGTGAAAAGGTGGCATTCATCAGGAAAACCAAAATCGCTTTTTACAAGGGTGATTTTGAAGCAGAGGAGCTTGTGAAAGCTGTTGCTGAAGACATCTAGGGTTGATTGGGAGACGATAGGGTATAGGTAATCTAAAACATAAAATATGTTGTAGGGTATACAATCAAACATACAATAGGTTGTAGGATCTAATGCATTAATATAAAATTCAGATTTGCAGCACTTTTTATGCTCACTTTATGAGCTCACAATTACCGGCAGCACTTTCTATCCTCCGCGTCGTCACACAGTAAGGACTCTGTTGCAGAAAAGATTAGTTTTCCAAAGAACGCACCGAGAATACACGAGATGATAATGTAACCATTATAGTACATGAACAACAACATGATGATGTAAGACAATCCCCATTCCACGGTGTATAACAAAGAGCGTAAAACGTGCTCGGCAAGAGTAGGGGTTATGGCACCATTTTTGTGAGTAAAGAGCCAGGAGTGGCTGACTGCATGAACGTAGGGATTTTTGATTGTTTTGCTGATTCCAGAGGAGCTATCGTCGGAATTGAATTTGGAGTCCCCTTGGAATTGAACAGCCTTATTTGCAGCATGCTTTTCTGCGATTGCAGAATCAAGCTCTCTGCAGAAACGGTGAAGCCACTGCGAAGCAACCACGAGGAAGAACACACCGATACAAGATCCTGCAAATGCTCCTTTTGTGCGAACATGCCAGGATCTGGCAATAAAACAGGAGTCTATAGTGTACCAGTTCCACAACATGGAAATTTTGCACGAATGTGCCGGTTTATGCGATGACATGTCCATTTTGAATATGATTAAGTATTGGATGGCTACAGTGAGGGATACTAGTATTTATAGGCTTTTGGACGTGGAGTTTTGCGTACAATTAAGGCATTTAATTTGCTCGCCCAGATATTAGTAGTCCGTACCCAGCCGCACGACTACTAAAGAAAAAGATCGGAAAAAGATGGGTTGGCATAGTTCGAGAGAATCAGGTTGAGGCAGATATTAGGTTGAAGAATATGTGGTCAGAGAAGTCTAAGTTTGGAAAGGTAACTTTAGACGGATGTTAGTGTACACCTTCTCTCAATGATTAAACCAGGATTTTAATATGCGGCTATTAACATCCCAATTGGGTAGTTACATTTTTGAGGCCAAAAAAAAGTTTATCGTGATTTCAGTCAGGTGACACGAATTTTTTATGCGCCATAATGCACAGTGTTTGCGATTTGTCACGTGAGCACTGTAGAAGCTAAAACAGCGAGTTGGTGGGGGTATAAAAAGAGCAATGTGCCCGGAAAACCGGAAGTGAGGTTGACGATGTGTGTGTTGGATTTGAAGGAAGTTAACGGGAAGCTTGAGCTGGCCACTCCACAAGAGATCATCCAGTGGGCTATTTCTACCTTTGGGCTGGGGCTTTTCCAATCCACAGCTTTCGGTCTTACCGGTTTGGTGACTATCGACATGATTTCGAAATTGGGCACGACTGTTGACTTGATCTTTGTGGATACGTTGTATCATTTTCCGCAAACCATTGAGTTGGTGGAAAAGGTGAAGAAGAGATACAGTCCGATCAACGTTATCACATATAGGCCGCCCAATGCAACTACTGAAGCCGAGTTTGTGTCACAGTATGGGGACCATTTGTGGGAGACAGATGAGTTGAAGTACGATTTTTTGGTCAAAGTGGAGCCGATTCAAAGGGCTTTCCGTGAATTATCGGTCAAGGCTGTTTTGACGGGTAGAAGACGCTCACAGGGAGGATCTCGTGATAAGCTTCCGATTGTTGAATTTGAGAAGGAATCTGGAGTGTACAAGATCAACCCGCTTTGTAAGCTTAATTTTGCCGAAGTGAAAGAGTACATTGATGCTAATAATGTACCATACAATGAGTTGCTTGATTTGGGTTACAAGTCTGTGGGCGACTGGCACTCGACGTCACCGGTGGCTGAGGATGAGGATGAACGGTCTGGGCGTTGGAAAGGCAAGGCAAAGACGGAGTGTGGTATTCATCAGGCGGAGAGGTTTACGCATTTGCTTAAAACGAACGAATGAACGAACGAACGAGCGAAGCGAGTGAGTGAGTGAGTGAGTGAGTGAGTGAGTGAGTGAGTGAGTGAGTGAGTGAGTGAGTGAGTGAGTGAGTGAGTGAGTGAGTGAGTGAGTGAGTGAGTGAGTGAAAAAGTGACTGACTCACTGACTGACTGAATCTGTGAATAGTGAAGCGAATGACTCACTGACTCACTGAACAAACGTTATGCATAGAGTTACTAATGGGCGAACTGACAGAGCGAAGCGAGTAACTGAAAAAACACTATATAGAGATAACTGAACAGTGAAGCCTATATAGGATCAACTGAACCACTTGAAGCAGTAATATTCACAGTAAAAAACTAAGCATGTAATCGCTCGCTATATATGCACTGACTCACTACTCAGTTTCCTCTGTATGTAATGAAAGTTCACTCGCTACTTCATTCACTCACTCCATCACTCACTCCATCACTCACTCACTTACTCACTCGCTTTGCTCGTTCGTTCGTTTGTTCATTCGTTCATCAATTAACCGCGTAGTCTATTACCCTTTTTGGACGATGAGTCTTATCAAACAAAATCGGGTAAACAATTCCGCGCGGAAATTGTAATCAGCGATGATGTATAAAAGCTGGAAATTTCCAAGATATCCACCAAGTAATGTTGTACGAAATCTACGAGGAGCACTCTAAGGAGCTCATACTAGGCGCTTTCGTGTCTTTATGCTGTTACTACTTTATACTTTACCCTTTTGTCTTCTCTCCGCTCAGAAAGGTACCAGGTCCTTATATACACCGAATCTCACTGATTCCCAACCTTCATGCGGAGCAAAGTCATCATTGGGTACAAAAAGTACACGATCTTCACTTGAAGTACGGAGATGTGGTGATTTTGTCTCCGTACCTGGTCAGTTTCAACAGCACCAAGTACGCACAAGACATTTACACCAAAAACATGCCAAAGTCTGACTTCTATGCCAACTTTAGCAACCACGGAAAGCCTAATATCTTCGCAACGTTGCGCAACAACGATCACTTGGCGTTGAAGAAAACTATCATGGGGTTGTACAACAAGACCTCGATTTTCAGCAATTGCCAGGAGCTTTTGGAGGAGAAGGTTTCCAACATGATATCATGCATTGCCGGGTCATCGGTGGAGGGAAATGAGAAGAAGATATATCCAAAGGGCCTCGAAGTGTATTCGCTTTTCCTGGCACTCGCGATGGATGTTGTCACACTGTTTGAGTTGGGTGCAAAAAATGGTTCAAATTACTTGCTCAAGGAGGAAGAGCGTTCAGTCATTATAAAGCACCGCATGGTTTCCAGTATGGGATTCTGGACCACTAGGTTTCCGCGTTTCTGGAATTGGGCTGCCACTCCTGAAGTTCGTAAGGCTGCAAATGAGCTCGAAGAGTGGCAGCTCAAGATGTATGCCGATGCAGAATTGAGCAAAACCCAAGACTGTACTTTGTCTGTGCTCAATAGCTATGGAATCACTGGCAAGTCGGCATATTCCCTTCTTTCTGACAATATTTTCGCTGGTCATGAGACCACTGCAGTGCAATTGACTTATTTGACGTACGAAGTCCTGCGTGGTTGCAATGCCCATATGCAGAAAAGATTACAGAGTGAGTTACAGGAGGCATTTGGGGAGCCTCATGAAGGACTCATCACGGACTTGAATCAAGTGGACAATCTTCCGTACTTAAACGCGCTCCTTTTGGAAACTTTGCGTGTGCACTCCGCGATTCCGGGTTCCGAACCGAGAATCACCGATAAGCCTTACAATGTCATCCTCGGCAAAGGGAAGACCACATCAGGAGTTATACTTCCGAAAGGAACAGTGGTATCGTGTCAACCGTTCTCTCTTCACCGAAAGGGGAATGTGTTTCCGAAACCAGATGCCTTCGTTCCGGAGCGTTGGCTCAAGTACGATGAGGAGCTGGAGGAGGCTTTCGCTACAAGGCTTAGAAATCAACATCGCCATATGATGGCGTTTGGGAAGGGCATTCGCATGTGCCTTGGTATGAACCTCGCACTTATTGAGATGAAACTCGCCATAGCCAATATATACTGGAAGTACGACTCCACCATCAGTGACGAGTGGTGTGATGTACTGGTTGAGGCAAGCACTATAGGCTTATCCCCGGAGGAATTTGAACAGAGAAACGAGAATGATTTGCACAAGATGAAGATGCTTGATGCGTATACCACTAGACCTCTTAGAGATGAATGCTGGTTAGTATGGCACAAAAGATGACGTCATCACGGAAAGGTGTAGATTATCCGCACATGAATTTGAGCGTTGGTCCTTGTAGCTAAGCCAATAGGCTACATTTGACAAGTAGATGCGGTTCCCGCTGAATCAATTAATCATGCTTTACCTATTCATGTATTAATCACGCTTTACCGAATCATGTATTAATCATGCTCTGAATCACCGAAAGGTCCGCTAAAAAATAAAGTTGCTATGCACATGTGGGGGTACCAAGGGATTATATAAAGTACAAAGCCACTTTTTTCATCGTTACTATCAATGCTTCCATTTGCAATTCCTTATCCTCCAGAACAGAAGGAAGGGTACTGGGGAGTGCCCACATCTACCATCGACTGGTGCGAAGAGAATTATGTTGTATCCAACTATATTGCGGAAGCGCTTAACACCTTGACCAATTCTGTGTTCATTCTTATTGCGGCTTTCTTCATTTATACCAGCATCAAACAGAAGCTAGAAATACGTTTCGTGTTTACCGGGTTGGGGTTCATGCTCGTGGGGGTGGGACTGTGGTTATTCCATATGACATTGCGGTATAAATTTCAGCTTTTAGATGAATTGCCAATGATCTACGCTACCTGCATCCCTTGTTGGTCCGTTTTCAGCGCTTATCAAACAAAGAAGCGCTCATGGGCCATTGGATCGACCGTTTTTCTGTCGGCAATTCTGCTCACCCTCATCTATCTTTATTTGAAGGACCCCACAATCCACCAGGCGGCATACGGTATACTCAATGCGCTAATTATCTACAAGACAATCCTGTTGCTGAAGCAGTCGATCAAAAAGGATAAAGAACGGTGGGTTTTGTACACAATAATGATTAGGGGGGTCATGCTTTTCCTCCTCGGATATATTTTGTGGAATATGGATATCCACTTGTGTGACTACGCAAGGAAGACAAGACGGTCGTGGGGTATGCCATATGGATTTATCCTAGAGGGCCATGGGTGGTGGCACATCTTCACGGGGATTGGTGTTTATTTCTACCTTTCAGCCGTGGTGTATCTTCAGTTCTTCCTTACGGATACTAAGCAGTTTTATGATGTGGGATCACGGTTTGGGATTCCGTACATTGTGTGTACAGACCCGCATGGCTTACAGCATCACCGGGATGTGGAGACTTTGAGGTTGAAGGATGAGGAGTTTTTGAGGAGGGAGAAGGAGAAGCAGGAGTAAACAGGGCTTATAATAGAGCAGTAAATAGAAGCAACTCCAATTGCTGCAAAAAGTTAATTTAATGCCTACAATTCGTTTAATGTATAACCTTCTATTTTTCTGTTGACCTAATGCATGCATTTGGTGCAAAAATATTTAACCGAGTCAGTCACTCATAATGTGCTCATCAATTCCTTAACAAACTTATCATTTTGTAAATTATGGGTCTCTGCCAATTCCTTGAGTCTGTTGATTGCCTCAGTACTTGTTGTCTTGCATTTTTGTGTGGTGGGATCATAGCAATCATTGCGCCACTCTTTCAAAACACTTTTGAGTAATTTCGTTCCCAGGGAAACTTCGTCAGGGCTGAGCTTTACCCTCTTGTTTTCCTCCTCGCCATCTTGTAACTCAGCGGCCTTTCTTTTGGCCATGTTGATAATCTTTGATGGAAACTTGACCAACTCTGCCACATGAATACCAAAAGATTTGTCTGATATCCCCGGTTCTACTTTGTACATCAAAGTAATGTCATCCTCGTTACCAGCTTCCACATGAGCAACCACGTGCAAGTTGTTGACAGTAGAATGGATTTCAGATAACTTGGTCAACTCGTGAAAGTGTGTGGCGAACAAAGCAAAGCATTTAGTTTGTGCTATAAGGTGCTCCAGTATAGACCATGCCAACCCAAAACCATCGTAGGTTGAGGTCCCGCGTCCCAATTCATCAATGATTACCAATGAATTGTGTGTTGCCGTAGCAAGGATAGAAGAAGTCTCGAGCATCTCAATCATGAAAGTAGACAAGCCCTTCAATTGCGAGTCACCAGCACCAACTCTCGATAAGATTGCATCAAATACCGAAATTTCAGGCCTAGTATCTTCCGCAGGTACAAACGATCCTATTTGACTTAAGAGTGCAATGACACCCACTTGTCTAATGAAGGTCGATTTACCACCCATGTTGGGACCTGTTATAATAGCAAAAGACTTGTCATCATTGGACAAATTGACGTCATTTGGAATGAAGGTGACATCATCTTGTGCCTCAAGCAAAGGATGTCTCGACTTTTCAAGCACAATTCTGCGCTCTTTGAACTCCTCGCTGTCGATAGCGGGCGCCATTTGATGTAAAATTGGCTTTGCGAATGTAGTTGGGGCCATAATTGCAACATTGGCAAAACTGGTCAAGACGTCGATGTGTGCAAGGTCCAAGCTCAACTTGAGGAAAATCAGGTGGTATGTCATAGTAATATCTAAAATTTCGTTGATGACCTCCCGTTGTTTGGCATTGAAATCGAGATTCAATCTGTTGTACAGCTCTGCCAAACTTTGAAGTTCCTTGCACGTAAAGAACACACCGGCTTTAACTGTTTGCAATTGAGTGTACTTCTTTCCCGTGTTTCTCAAGACAACTGAGTCGTTTCTGGTGACTCTGAAACACCACCCATGTTGGGCGTGTTGTTCCAACTTCAACTTCTTTTCGATCTCCACATTCAAATCATCACTGACTTCTTCGTGGAGGCGTTTGATACTCTTCTTGGTCTCCTGAAGTTGTTCGTTGATTCCAACCAAACCTTCATCGAATTCAGGTTTGACATTGAATTCTGCATTCAAGTCACTCACAGTTTCTAATGGAGTCAAATCGATAGTGGTGTCGACAAGCTCCTGAAAGTTAAGAAGAGATTCGTGTTTCAGTTTAATAGGTTCCAACCAGTACTTGTTGATATACGGAGCGAGTGCTTCGTTCTCTTCACATACGGTTGTTAGCATTTCAACCAAGTTGGGAATGATAAGAACCAATTGATACAAGCGAACCACATCCTCCAACTTTTTGTTTTCATTGGAAGACGTCTTCTTCAAGCCCGTGCTGATCTTTTTCATGAGCCTCTTTACGTCAGGAACCTTTGATAAGAAATCCTTGGAAAGGTAAACGCGCAAGTTGGTGTCGTTCATGAGCATTTCCACAAGTTCCTGTCTCTCGCGAATGAGACTCACGTTGGTCAAAGGCTGTTTCAACCATTGCGAGAGTAAACGAGATCCCGCTGCGGTCTTACACTTGTTAAGTAGGCCAAACAAAGAAGTCACTGCGGAATTCTGGTTGTTGCCCATCAGCTGTGAAGTAGTATTTGGGAATATGTTTAAGGCCTTCATAGTGGACAGGTCCAACTTCATGTAAGCAGACAAGTTGTACTGGTCAATTGTGAAGGAGTTGTTGCTTTCATTCAAAAGTTGCAAATATACGATCAACGCATTGGTGCAGCTTAAGGACAAATTGAAATCGACAGAGTTGATGTTCTTGGACGCAAGCACTAAGCCTGCGTTCAATTCTTCGTTTTCATTTTTGAGAACCAATATTTTACCCAAATCTTGTTCAATGTCTGCGTTGGTAAAAGTGGAAGACTTTGCAGAACTTACCACTATGTTGTTGACCTTGTTCAACACTTGGAACAACTTCATGTGCTCGTCGTCATCCTGTGTGTAGTTTGAAGGAACAAGGACCTCCTTTATTCCCAATTGAATAAGGAAACTCTCAAGGTTGGAGAAAAGTTCATTGTCTTCAAACTCAGAAACCTGAATGGTTGAATTGGACAAATCAACACAGGAAATACCCACTTTTCTAGGGTTCCCCGATGTCATTTTCAATGCTGCAATGATAGGGTTGGAACAGTCCAGAAGCATCCCTTCCAAGTTAATTCCATAAAAGTTGGATAAAGGTTCCAAGTTGCCCGGGGATGCTGCAACGATTAATTCAAAGGACTTGTTGTAGATTTCAAGTTTCATGTGCTTATCGATTATAATGAACTTGAGCACGTTGTTGAGAAACACCTGCGGAGCGATGGTAACATAACGTACTTTACCCCCTTGAGTTTCCTTGATGACCAGCTGAGTTTTGTAGATGTTATCTGCAATCAAATCGGCATCTTGGTCGAGAACAGTAAAGTAGTCTGAGTTATTGTGGTCCACTACTCTGACAGTGTTGAGGTCTTTAGCTGGCAAGTTTGCATACTTTCTGTAGTATTGCCTTTCGTCACTGTTATCTGTAAACTTGAGGTCGGGTCTAGTGCTTGACATGTAGAGTTGTAAAGAAATTCGTTTTCCTTTTTACGCGTCACAGCGCGCGTTATATTATGTGGTCATTATGTAATGTAAATGCTTACGTAATTGTGTGGATTTCTGATTCTATTTGACGTGTTCCTACATGAGGCCAACGTTGTCTACAATTCTTGGCGTTGCAGCCATTTTTGCAATCGAATTCATTTATTTAGTATCTGTTGTATCTCTCATCCTGGTAGTCGAAAGGAGGACGAGCATCTGGGTGCCATTGCTCCTGTTGACCGTAGTGCTGTTCATAGTTGTCGACAGCGTACTGCTGAGCCTGCTCTTTAGCCCTTCTACGGTCCAAGTAGTCCAAGCCCTTAGTCTCGAACAATTTGTCAACCTCGGCACCTGCAATACCAGCAATGACCTCCTTGGCGAAAGCGTGGCTCACTGGCTTACCTTCTCTTCTCTGTCTGTCCTCAAACAACTTGGCAGCCTCGAAAGAAGCGGCACCAGCAAGAAGCTCGTGAGAGAGCTTACCCTCGTGCTCACCACCGTAAACTTTTTCGTGATGATCAAAACCAAACATTGCAACTGTTATTTTTGAAGCAGTACGTTTGGTCTGTATTTATAGACCGGTATGTATTTTCGTGTGCACAGGTGTTTGCATGAACAATTGTATTTTGTGGCACAGTTAAGCCCCGAATGAGGGGAGAAATTATTCATCAAGCGATCACGATGACAAAACCTGAAAACAACGTCATATAGGGGCTGTGGGGGGAATTTTCAATTGAATTTTCTAACGAATGAGCAAAGCGAGTGAGTGGTGAGTGAACTTTCACTATAAAGGGAGAGAATTGAAGAAACTTTGGGATACTAGGGCCATACATTAGACTGGCGAGTTATTATGCTGCTGGATCAATCACTTAATGACTTGGTGTCCTATACAATCTGCAGGATGTAGAAGGATAAAAATACTACTCAAGTGTCAGAACAGTTGGCCACCAGGGACACTAAGGAGCGTGGATCTATCGATGAGCTGTGTTTGTGAAACAATGACGTATGTGGTACAATGAGCTCGTGAAACACGTACTCGACAGTTCGGACGACCTGCATAAGCATCATTGCGTAATTAGTAACAGATATCAAGGTGAATTGATGTCTACTTGCCGTTGAAAATGGACCATATCAAAGCTAAGGGCTGTGCTACGAAAATATGCATTCCAAACGTGTACCGATTTTTAATTTTGTCAAAAGTTTTCAGAAGCTGATCACTGCAATTTCAAATGTGCATATATTTGCACCAGTCTGTATACGTATTTCTCCGAAAACGTTTCATCGTTACATCACATGAAATCTGTGTTTTGGTATGTCTTAGTGATACTCTTTCTATTTTGAACAAAAAAGAATATGATGGAAAGTCATGATCACTGCGAAATGGCACAGTGAATTTTTCTTGAAATTTTCCAAAATTTTAGGCAATGCTGGTTAAATGCTCACTTGGTGTGGTAGCTTGTTAAGCGGTTACACACCTTACAATAGTTTATAATAGTGGGTCGAAGATGTCCTTTGATCCTCTGGGTATTTAGGATTCATTTTCTAGCTAATATTCCATTCTATTTATAGGCCTCCTGTGGTTTCCGGCACCAACCATGTTCTGTAACTTCACCCGAGATATTATCACCCGACAATCACCTTGCGAGCTCAACCACTTGCAATCAATGAGCTGTGATTACACAAGGATTATATAATCTATATACAACTTTTCAATAACAAAGTTAATCACACGAAAAGCACGTGACTCAATCAAAGGTTATCATCGGAGTCAATAATTTAACAATCTTTCAAGATTCAACTTCAACATGTCATTGCACTCAACTAACTTAGACGGTATTTTACCCCTTCTTGCCAGGGGAAAGGTGAGAGATATTTACTCTGTCGACGATTCCACCTTGTTGTTTGTTGCTACCGACAGAATTTCTGCCTACGATGTCATCATGGAGAATGGAATCTCATCCAAGGGTAAGATCTTGACCAAGTTGTCGGAATTTTGGTTTGACTTCTTGGCTGAAGACGTTCCAAACCACTTGGTTTTGCCTACTGGATCAGATGAGGAGTTATTCGCCAAGTTACCAGCCCAATTGTCCGAACCCAAGTACAAGTCGCAGTTGGCTGGAAGATCACTCTTGGTCAAAAAGATGAAGTTGATTTCTTTGGAAGTGATTGTTAGAGGGTACATCACTGGATCAGCATGGAAGGAGTATAAGAAGTCAAAGACTGTGCATGGTTTGCCAATCAAAGAAGAGCTTGTGGAATCCCAGGAGTTTGCCACCCCAATTTTCACGCCATCAACAAAGGCTGAACAAGGTGAGCATGACGAGAATATTTCGCCAGAACAGGCCGCAGAGATTGTTGGTAAGGAATTATGTGACAAATTAGCTACGCTTGCCATAAAATTGTACACCAAGGCTAAGGAGTACGCAAAGACTAAGGGAATCATTATTGCAGACACCAAGTTCGAGTTTGGGTTGGATGAAAACGACAACATTGTGTTGGTGGATGAAGTCTTGACACCAGACTCTTCTAGGTTCTGGAATGCTTCTACGTTCAAGTTGGGAGCTTCTCAAGATTCGTATGACAAACAGTTTTTGAGAGACTGGTTGACGAGCAATGGCTTGAACGGTAAGGATGGTGTCTCCATGACCGAAGACATTATTGAAAAGTCCAAGGCGAAATATATCGAGGCTTATGAGGTTTTGACGGGTAACAAGTGGACCGAATAACTGATATACTACTTGACTTAACCGGATCGTGTACTAAATCTATTAACTTTAAATCTACTAACAACCGAATCTTGTACTAAATCTATCAAACTTCAAATCTGCAAAGTTGTAGCCGTTTAAACATTCGAACGAGTAGTTTTCCGTTGGATACTTGAACACCAAGGTTTCCTTTCTCTTTGTGAAGACACTTGTCGGGAGACTTTTTTGGCGGTATCTCACAGTTAGGTCAACAGTGGCAAGAACAATTTCTCCAATGAAACGGGCTTGTCCGATATCCGCGGGCTCTAACATACACTCAACTCTCACAGAATGGAGATCCTCGTCTTTTAAAATGTTGACATTCAGTTTGTACTCGATTTCGCGCTGGATTTCTGTTAGCAATTTGATATCACTGCGTTGAGGAACAGAGCTATGGAAGTTAGAAGCATCCAAGCAAATCGACCTATTTCCGCGGTAAATGTTGTAGTAAATCTCACTATCCTCTACAACCTTTGACTTGTGAATAGAGCGCACTTGATACAGCGCTTCTGTGTCATACTCGTTGTTTTCTAAGATATTCAAGAGTGGGGTTTGGTTTATGATTGAGCGACGAATCAATGGTGTTGATGATGCAAGTAGCGACAAGTTGGCGATCAATAATAGGATAAGTAGCATTGTGAGAGCAAGTTATCAATTATTTGCAACCGTTTTGTACAAAAAGAATAAAATGCAAAAATATTAATGACGATTTTTTCTAAAGTAGAGCTCTTCATACTCCGGTACATGCCGTTTTTCCAAGCTCAATCTTTCTAACTCATCAGTTATCCTCTTCTTCGTCACTACTTGAGTCCTAGGCTTGAATTCATCAGACACAGATGCAGGCGGGGATGGCGTAAAAGTGGAAATCGTTGGTAAACTGACTGTGGATCCCTGTGTGCTACCATTTCGTATCTTGAGTGGACTTCGTTTTAATTGTTGATCTTCCACAAATTCGCGCGGACCCCTTGGCTTGTTTTGTTCCACGAAGTTTCGGGCCTGTGGGGTTGTGAACTGGTTGGTTGACAGGTCTGACTTTTTCCTGTGCAACTCATGCTGTTGTTGTTTTGACAATATCTCCTTAAGTTTTTGTTGTACCTCCTGCTCTACAACCATTTTGAACTCCCTTTGGTATCCTATTCTCACCTCTTGGGCCTCCATATCCATTTGTCTTTTTCGGATTTCGAACTCCTCAATAAGGCTATCTTCGAATTGTTGTTTTTGTAGATTGAACTTCTTCTGCATCTTTTCAAACTCTATTTCGAGATCTTTTTTCAGAGCTTGTATCTTGCGTTCTAGATTTGCTAGATAAGTTTCCTTCTTCTTTAGCTCCTCACTTTTCGTTAAGAGCTGTTTTTGAAACTCATTAAGAGTAGTATTGAATTCTTTGAGTTCCATTTCCTTGCGAAGAAACCTTACAGATAAAGACTCCAATAGCTCATAACAAGAAGGCCTCAAGTCTGTATCCACTGTTATGCACTCTTGTATTATCGTCTTCAACTGATTGGAGTAAGAGCTTGGGATCAAATCCATGGGTACGACTCCTCTTTTGATTTTGGTTTGTAATTGAAGGTGCGTTTTTGCTTGGAATGGAGGTTGTAATGTACAAAGTTCAAATAGAACACATCCGAGAGACCATATATCGCAAACGGGGGAGTATGGATTATCAAGAAGCACTTCCGGGGACATATAATAGGGAGTGCCCACGTAAGTCTTTGCGAAATCATTTTGAGATGTCAACATCTTTGCCAACCCAAAGTCTCCTAATTTAATCACCCCACCGGTGTGTAAAATGAAAATGTTGTCCGGCTTGATATCCCTGTGTATTACCACGGTATCATGATTTATATTGGGTTCTTTCTCTGAATTGTGTGTGAATAAGTTTACCTTTTTTGCATCTACACCATAATGGCAACGGTGTAATGCCAACAAGGTTTGAATCAATACTTGCCACACAAACTCCTCAGGCACTTGCTCTTTGTTCTTTTTAAAGTTTTTAATGACTTGTGCGAGATCACCTCCTTCGCAGTATTCCATGTATATGTGTATGCATTTTGTCTCACTAATGTGATGATGCTTGTAGTATCTGACAATGTTGGGGTGATTTAACTCCCTTAAAATGCGTAGTTCTGATATGAGTTGGTTACGCTCTTGAGTATTCATCGAAGTGTACTCGATTTCCTTTCTCACATAGATCGCACCAGTAGCCTTCTCCCTTACCTTCCGGACTGTGCCGAAAGATCCTTTACCGATGACTTCTAGTGCTTCGTACTCGTTGCTTATTTCTGTGGAAACCATGTTTAGTGTTGTATTGGTACGACCAGGCTGGAGCCTGAGGGCATACTAAGGACAGGTTGTTAAAATAAAGGTTTTAAATGAGCCCAAATATTATGTGGCTTAATGCTTAAAACGTCAACTATTGTTCAAGTTGCTTAACACTTCGTGGGGCTAGCTTGAATTGATTTTCTGCAATTCTGTTTGTTGTTTGTTATCCCAATTAGGAAAATCATTGATCTAAAATTTCAATTGCTAAATTGTGGTATGGATGTTAGTCCTTTACTTAAATCTAAGCTCATGGTGAAATAGAGTTTAAGATGCTGAAATAGTGAATGCTAGTATTTCTGTGATGCTATAAAACTCCTTCGAGAATAATTTAGGGGTTGGTTTAAAGTGCCTAAAATGTTTTTTCATCTTGTTTAGCCAGCTTCAGTAATGTAGACACCTATTCTTGGTTTACTTAAATATATTGATACATTCTACAACACTTCAAAATCTTTCAAGGCTAACTTGAATCTACTTCAATTTTCAATAACTTTGTATCTCTGTCGTCAAAGTTATTAGATTCCCTCACTATTGCGTAAAACTAGCGAGCAAAGCGAGTGAGTGATTAACTAACTGAACGAACTTCACTCGTTCAGTTCGCATCTATCTAAAGGTCATACACCTTTTATGTGAGTATTTCATTTGTTCTTCGCTTAAAAATTGGAAAATGATGCTAGATTGTCTACTTAGCCCTAGAATTTCCAATTAATTTGATTATTCAATATCAAACCTATAAGATCACTAATAAATATTACCCGGCTTTTTCTCAACTATAAAAGAACATCGCTTGTTGCCACTCTTACTTTTTTTCTCTGTCGACGTACTTCATAGGATCATTTCTATAGGTCACGTCTCTCTTTGACTCTTTTAAAGAGCCACTGAATCCAACTTGGTTGATGAGTGAGATACCCTCGTACCCTCAAAGTGAGAATATAATTTAGCTTGTCCGTGACTCTTAGCAGTCCGGTCATCTACCTTA